>BQNB010061646.1:0-36404 GCA_026074375.1 Tanacetum coccineum | reverse complement strand
GCTAAAAGTTTTTAAGAACTTGTATTTTGTTCCATTTATAAAACTAAATATCCATGTTTTGGAAAACTCATGTTATGAATTTGGTAATGATCCTGTGGAACGTATGTTGATTACTCTGAAACTTCTTTAAATGGAACAATGTTTTTAAACGCCTCTTTTCGAGTCGTTTTCTATATCCTTGTGTGATTGTACTATGAATTAACACCCAATGTTGTATATTCTGCTGCGTGAAATTTGGGGATGTTAAAAATAAGCTGAGTAAATAAGCTGAAGAAAAAAGCTTATTAGAGATTAAGCTATAAAGAAAAGAAAAGAAAAGAGAAAAACAAGCTAAAACATACTTCATTAATAAACTTCAATCCTATTATAAATTACCTATAAGTTGTAAAAGCAGCTTTTACAATAAGCATTAATCCTACAAAAACTAATAAGCTGAAAATTCAGCTTTTACAATAAGCAAGACAAAGAAAACTAATAAGCTAAAAATATTTGTGGCTAAAAACTAAAACTAAAAAACTAACTCCTCAAAAAGTGAGTTGCTGCGTTTGTTTTATAGCCAAAGACGAGGGTTAAAAATGTAATTTTCGTCAGCCACCGCCTCAATTGATTGCCAATGATTGGCTGGAATAACAGCATTCCTCATACGCAGCCTTGGATCCATCAATCACGAGAGTACACGTGGCCTTCTAATTTAGAAAGGAAAACGCGTTTTTTCCATTCTCAACAGTGTAACGAGTTAGTATGAAAAGGGATGGCGACGTGGATAGGTGTCATTGGCTGAATCAAATATGAGTGGGATATCACGTGAGGTCTTTTTTATTTAATTAGAGGCACATGATCTGCTGCATCATTTATACTCAATTCCATTTTAGATTTGCACTTGGGCCTGGATCCATACCAACAGTTGGGCCGCGAGTTGTTTTAAGATTTGGGCCTAGTGATTTAATTGGGTTTTGTTAATGCATTTTGGGCTAGCACCAATATGGGCTGGCCTGGCCCATATAAATGGGTTATGGGTCGGCCCAATTAAACATGAAGGCACCATTGGACTCGTAATTTTATGCTCTTTCCATTAGAGTGCTCGGGTATTTTTCTGACTTTGTCTTTATCTCGAGAATCGCGAAAACATCCTCTAAGGATTTTATTATTATTATTATTGGTGAGAAATAAATTATGTCCTTATTATCATAAAGGTGTCCGGTTTAGACCATAATTAGTTTGAAATCCTTTCCTAAAGAAACGATATGGTGAGAATAAGGTCCACATTAAGGTTCTAATTTCACATGATTTAGGGGTTATCCTTTTTATTTCATCTGAAACAACTCAACTACGAGTCCAGAGATGGAGGCTTTATTTAGATAACCCCGTGGTTGAAATTTGGCTTTATTATTATTATTATAATATTATTATCCCTCAGTCCTTTAAACAACTGACACATCAGGCGTCCTAACCGACAGAGCCAGTAGTCTTATTTCGACCTCGGAAATTTCCTTGACCTTTTTGAAGACTGACATATCGGGCGTCCTAACCGACAGAGCCAGTAAACTTTTATCAGTCTCGGATTATTATTATTACTATGAGCCTTCTTTTGAAGACTGCCACATCGGGAGCGAACCGACCAGAGACAGTAAACTTTTATCAGCCCACAGTTCTTATAATTATTATTATTACCTCCACCTTTTAGACGACTGCAACATCGGGCGTCCTAACCGACAAGAAGCAGTGATCTTATTTCGGCTTCAGTTTATTACATTATTAATATTATAGCTAAATTTCAAGTCTTGTGGTCTTTTAGCTTCCGAGTCATCGGGCATCCTAACCGACAAGACCCGGGAGCGTCTCACAACACTAACAGAACCTCGATGTGTACCTTACTTTCACCAGAAGGAATCTCTACGAAGGGATTTAAACTAAGAATCGCAAAAACCAAAGTAACATTATTTATTTAACAATTATATAACGTTTATTAAGCTGGTGAGAGCAAAAAGCCACAATTAACCTCTATGAGCTCTAAAGAGATCCAACTACTCCACGCTTAGCATCTAACTTATATTTAACTCTTTCATTTTTCGTTCTTTGCAAAATTTTAAAGTTTAGCAAACGCTTAGTCTAAAAGGCTAAGTGGAAAGCTAGAGAAAAATACTCGGTCGAGTCAAAATATCCTTAGTTCTACGGGCCTACTTATTCACGTATCTAACAATAACTAAGAGATTTTTGTTTTTTAGCATAAAATAAAGCAATATTTTGGTTAAAACGAGGTTGCGTGGGACACAGACAGGCAACATGTATGATCAATTACGATAGAAATCCCTCCCCCCACACTTAGAATGGAACATTGGCCTCAATGTTAAAAAATATCAGGTTTTACCCCCACACTTAGGAACGAAAAAGGCAAATGCAAAAAATTCCAAGTGTGAAAGGGGAAACTATATATATATGATTAGGATTGAGGATTTCAAAATAAGCAGAAGATCGGAGACCGGATGATTGGAGAATTAAAAACAAGCACGGGTCTTCACAATCTTAAGGAATCCTGTAAGCAAAAACGGTACCACAAACCATAGAAAGAAGCACACCCCCACACTAGGGCTATATAATCACACTTATTTATTAAGAAAATAGAAAGAAGAAAAGACATGGGTTGCCTCCCGAGAAGCGCTTGTTTTTGTGCGAGTCTCTAGCTTGACTCTCCCCGAATTTCTTTGTCCTTGGGGTGAAAACTGACTGAAGATTCGGTCATCAATGAAATTTCACTAAAGCTATGACATTTATCGATCAAGAAATTATCACTCATAAGATGTGAAGTTTTTCTTGTAAAAGAGAAAACTCCATTGATAAAGAAGATCCTAGGATCAAAAACTCTGTCCTCATTTTCGACAGGAAATGATAGAAAATTTTCGATCTCAGGAGGATCAGTAAGAAGAAGAAAATTACTGACGAATGAGATAATAGAAAAATCATCCATAGGAAGACTATGAAATTTCTCAGATTTGACTCATTTGATAATGAATATTCCGGGATAAAAAATTATGTCTTTATTTCCAGAGGGAAATGAGACTAGAAGGTCAATCTCAGAAAATTCCTTAGAAAGAGAGGAGTCACAATCGGATAATAGGAGAGAAGAATCATTAAGCTCATTAATTGTTAAACCCTTAGTTGATAAATCAAATATTGTGAAAACTAAAGAATCGTTTAAGCTTTGTTTGTTTAGAACATATATCTAGGATAAACAATAAAACGATAACAATTATGCAGCGTAATATAATGAAGACAATTGTTATTGAACAAGGTTTTATTATCATACGTTTCCATCAAGCCCCAATTCTACCTTGATCAATGGTAGAACATGTTATCTAAACTATAACAAGGAATCAAAGATCATTGAGGCTAAAACAACCAAACCTAGGCGTCTACAATAAGACTTGACGCCTAGACACACACACACACCTTTAGTCGACTACATTTTCTGCGCAAACAAAACTACACGCCTAATGATCTCTTTATATATTAGAGATCATCTAGGTTTACAAAGGATAAGAACAAATAATATCTTTAAAATATTAAGCTTTATCTTCTGTTATCTTTATCTTCTTAAGGTGATCTTTTGAAATCTTCAAAATCTTCCATCTTTTAAAAAATTCTTCTTTTGCATTTTAAGTCCTTTTGTTTCATTTTTTTATTCATTTTGTCTCATCAAATCAAGAATCCCAACAATCTTACCCTATTTGATGATGACAAAACAAACAAAGTCGTGTATGAACTTCATCATAAAGCCAAAGCTTCCTCTGAAGTTGAGATGTGATCATCTCTCTAAATGAAACAAAAACTTCCCCTTTCCTTTGTAACCTGCCATGTCACCACACATAATAAGCTGCAAATCATATCTCTGTAATCTTCTTCCCCTTTTTGTCATAATCGAATGGGGGTCTTCTGAAGATATGCAACTTGGATCATAACAGCTACAAATCATATACCACAACTACTAATCCAGCCTTTTAATACTTTAAATTGCCCACCATTACGTACAATAAGAAAAATGAATCTGAGCAGTAGAAATTTAAACTAGCAGTAGTAATAAAGATCAGCAGTAGTAACAAAACACTTCCCCTCAAGTGGTGCATGAACATAACCTGATGGTTAAACATTTTTGACAATAAGCTTCCCCTGAAACCCATATGTTAACCATCTCTTGAATCTTCAATTTTGTAGGCTCTATGTAATGATTACTGATGAAGAAAACTAAGTATAACGAACTTGATGCTGAAGTAGAATAACCCAAACTTGTGTCTTATATCTTGTACTATCCGTGTGACGTCAAACTCATACCAAGACCAAAATATAAGTAGACCGTAACCTCTTGACAAAATCCTCATCTTAAAGTGATAGCAAATGTGAGCATTGAAGTACCCATAAGGTTTGTAGTCACACAACCATTGTAGATTTGTCAAGTCTTTGCACATCGTTTCTAAGCACGAACAAGTTATCTTTAAAGTGTAACACCAACTTTAAGATATGATAAGAACGCGCATCCGAAAAACTCCACTTCAACTTCAAATAGGTGATAAACAATCTTCTTCGTAATAAATTAATCCAAGAAATCCAAAAACAAGCCATTAAACATTTAAACCAAAATCAATCTGTTAGCTTCCCCTTAAACGAAGCATCCTGTGTGTATCCCCAAGCAGTATTAACTTCAAACAACGAAGGCAGAACGTTATAAGTATCTAAGCTTGGCATAATTACTAATCTGTTCTCATGGCAGCAGTACAAACATAATGCTTAGCAGTACTAAATATTGCTCGAACAGTATTAAAAATAAAGGATCAATACTAACTTTTTAATAAGCAGTACTAAGTAATTACCAATTAGCAACACTTTTTCTGTCACAAAACTGTCACGAATCTGTCACTAATCTTTATTCTCCTTCCTCCCATTTTGTTAGTGACACTTTATGTTAGATATTAGAAAAAGACTCGGTCACCCCGTGTATTTTACTGTTCAATATAGCTCGTAGTTTAATAGGTAAACGTATGACTTTCGGTATTGAACCGGGTACTAATACCCGGTAGTATTATGATACTTATAAATACCTCTTCCAACTTTGGAAGAGGTAAGATCTATTTCATTTTACACACACTCTTTAGTGTGTTTTCCTTTTCTCTCTCAACTATTCTCTCTCTCTAACTTTCTCTCTCTAGATTTTTTTCTTTAGATCTATACATGATTGGTGTGAATTACGGGACTACAATTTGGCATCAGATCAAAGGTTGGATTCGTGTGGCTAAACAAGTTTAAAATTCGTGTTATTTTGTGGAAAAATACCCACGGCTCAAAAAAATTTGGGTCTAATGGTTTGTTAATCTTGATCTTCTCTTGTTCTACACATCAAAGAGGATAGGTTGTATCAATTTCGTGTGTTATACAAGACTCAAAAGTGACGAATTATAAGCTTAAAAGGTTAGTGTTCTTCGTGGAGGAGTTGCTATTGGGTCGATTCTCAAAGAAAGACGTGTTAAGGTGTGTTTAAACTTGATATACACACTTAGTATTGCATGTTAGAGCTTTGATTCGTGGATAGAAAAGCTTATTTAAGTGATTTTGAAAAAATCGTCCTAGTGTTCTTGGTGGAGAGTTGCTTATTTAATAATATCTCTTGCGGCTGTTTGAAAAGTAGTGGACAAGATCCCGATTTAGGAAATAGTCAACGGCGGTTTGACCTGGTCAACAGCGAGTGCTAAAAACAGTGAAGTTGCCAAAAACGGCCCGAGTGCCAAATAAAACCTGCGATAGATGCAAAAAGGCGAGGTTGCAAAACGGCGAAGTGCCCTACAAAACGGAGAAGTTGCTAAAACGGCGGGTTGCCTAAAACGGCGAGTTGCTAAACGGCGACCTGTTATCCAAACAGCGGAGTTATAATGGCAGCGGTTTTATATCGAATTGTTTTGTTTTGTTGAAGAAAGGGTTTCAGTTAAAAAAAGCCATAACTTTTGATCCGTAGTCCGTTTCAGGCCCGTGACCTCTCAAATCGAAGAGAAAAACGAGACGGATCACGCTGTAACCAACCTTTAGCTAGTTAGGATTTTTCAAAGCCCAAAACACTCGTTTACTATGATTTTTTTGAGATTTTTCAGTTTTTTGGAATTTGTGTTAGGACTTGGTTTTTATTTCTAGCTCAGGTCCCATCTGTATTTCAAGGCCATTTCAGTTTGGTGAGCCTATTTAAACAAACAGCTGAACCCTAGCCAGATATAATTATTGTTTTTCGACAATTAAATCATTGGCCGCTGATCCGAACAAATCATCACGGGTTGCTATTGATTTGTTAAAATCCCGTTTATCTTTATCGGTTTTAATCATAGACTTGTAAAATCCCAGTGAACGTTAATTGCATTTAAAAACCACAAAATCAATCACAATTATCTACTTAAGATCCTTAATTTTATTTACACATCGAATTTCAATGGGAATCTTCTCTAATTCTATTAAGAGAGAGAGTTTTCAACTAACGCAACGGCTCGCAAAACAAAGGACACTCCAAACTGCATGAAGGGTTTGAACAACTCGAGACACTCTTCATGATCTTCATCTCTTAATGCGCCTTATGCTATTGATGCATTTTAAACCAGGCATTTCGCTCATTCTTTTGGTTTGAGAAGCATCTGACTTTCGATTGAAATGTTTCATAATCTGGATCAGTAAGCTACACTTGAAAAGAGAGACTCTTCATGGGTTAATGCAAAGACTTGTCTTCAAGAACTCAGAAACAGTTCAGGAATTTCTTGCCTCAAAAGGTTGGTATATGCAACGGATCTTATGAATCAGGTTGGCATGCAAGACTTCGAAGACTTTCACGCGCTGTGACCTGTGCGTATAGACGTGAGTTACTCGAGAACCTGGATACACTTGAAGCGGTCATTCATAGAGTTGTAAATACATATGGTGTATTACGCATGAAAGAAAATGAAGTTAATGCACTAAAGGAGAATGGAAGTCAGTTGCATGATGAAATACTTCATGAGCATCAAATTAAGTCAAGTGTTAAGATTGCAGTCTCAGATATTCAGATAACAAGTTTCAAGCAATGGATGACAGCTTGATTGTATAAAAAGGCAGTTTTGATAGACACTGAAAACAAACGATGCATTCAGCAAATCAGAGATTGAAAATATCTATGCAAAGGCAAGAGGAAAAAGGTCGATATGCGTGAAGCGTTGACTGAGGGTTGGTTGTCACAGAAAGCAGTTGGACAAAGCCCGACAAGCATAATACAAGTAGCAGTTCAGGGAGTTATACCACACAAGCTGTGGATGCAGATATCAGACCAGTAATTGACGAAGAGCCATTTGTTGAGGTACAATTGACTGCTCTACATAATATCCTTGCTAATGAACAACAGCATACTGAGCAATCTGAACCCAGTTATGACACACATCTGTTGGAAACTATTGAAAGCAATACCACTCCTACTTCAACAAATATGTGTCATAGGGGAGGAGAGATTGACCAGGATGCTTTGCTTAAAACTGAGCTTCTCAAAACGAAAGATATGGTTGATAAGGAAATTTACAATGAACTTTCAAAACGATTTTTACAACTGGAAAAACATTGTATTTCACTTGAAATACAAATTCAACAAAAGGAAGAAAGTTTTCAAAGTAACAAACCATGTAAGAATCAGGAATTTCCTGAATTTCGTGAATTTTTTGTGATTAATGATTTGAAAGCTCAGCTACTGGCCAGAACCACACTAATTTGCAACTTGAAGAAACAAATTAAAAGTGTGAAGGAAACAAGTAATGAAGCCACAGTTAAAAATGATATCGATGTGATTGAAACGATTAACATCGAATTAGAACACAGTGTGGCTAAATTACTTGCAGCAAATGAGCAACTGCATAAAGAAAATGAGCATTTGAAACAGACTTACAAAGAACTTTTTGATTCAATTAAAAAGACACACATTCAGAATAAAGACAACAGTGAATCTTTAATTTCTCAAATTAATCAAAAGTCTGTCGAAAATGCTGATTTAAAAGCTCAGCTTCAGGAAAAGGTTTTTGCAAATGCGGCATTAAAAAATGAACTTAGAAAGATAAAAGGAAATAGCGTGGATACTAAGTTTGCCAAAGCATCAATCTTGGGGAAACCGCCTTTACAACCATCTAGAAACCATTTAGTTGTTAGACAACCGAATGCGTTTACGTCTGAACGACCTAGAATTTCAAGACCACGGTTTGCCTCCCAAGTTGATGAGAAAAATGATTTGTCAAAAACAGTCACTCCTCATTATTTGCCTAAAGTTAGAGAATCTGCTGCTGCAAAACCTCATCAGGTGAATGCACCTAACTACTCTAGGAATAGTCATAAAGAATCGTATGGTTCTAATGATATGGTTCATGCGTACTTTCTAGAGGATGCTAGGAAAATGACACAAGACAAAACCAGGATTCCTAGTCATAAGGATATGGCCTCTACTAGAGCACACTGCACTCCTAATGCTTGTACACCAAAACCTAGAAACATATATAGGAGTTCTCCTGTATCTAAGTGTAGTGGTGGAATGTCAAAAGGTAAGCCTCTAGTAGATCACTCTAGGAATTCTAGTTTCCTCTTGGACTCCAAACAATTTGTTTGTTAGATTTGTCATAAATATATCTTTAATACAAATCATGATGATTGTATAACAAAGATCCTGAATAAGGTGAATTCTCGTGCTAAAGTTCAGTCCCTCAAGATCAAAAACAACAATCCCGTTGAACCAAAGAACCACACTCATAAACCTGGTAGGCAGATTGGTATAGGACAAAGGTTTTCTCTCAATAAGTCTTCCGCTGTGCATGAGAAACCACACACTCCTAGATCTTGTCTTAGGTGGAAACCAACGGGTAGAATTTTCAAGACTGTTAGTCTTAGGTGGATACCTACTGGAAAGATGTTCACCGATAGCACAACCAAAGTTGACAGTGAACCTCCAAATGGTTCAAATGATGATATCACTAACCCATATGAATGCAATCAAACTCTTTATTTTAGTGCAGGTACTTCTAACTCAAGTGCAGGTACATCTGTCAATCCTTTAAAGGAAAGACTCAGAGTTTGGTTACCAAAAAGACTGATATCTCATACGTCAGGAGTTCAAGGAATTCAAATCTGATGAACATGCTTCAAAAGATGTTTGGACAAAACAGTTAAGCCTCGGTCTTCTTTGTCTGAAGATGTTTGGACATAATTTTTCAGGCTCGTTCTTTCATCTTGATGACGTTGTCAATACGGTTCAAACCTCGTGCCTTAATGTACAAATGGCGTCTGTTGGCATCCTCTTCAAGCCCAGTTCCTTAAAGTAAGAAGGTGTACGCTTCAGAAGAAAAGGAAGTGTACGTGTCGAGTGCATTTATCCTTGACAACGAAAGAGAATCTTTTCGGTCTTGACTACTTTGAAACGCTCAATTTTGTTAGCTCAAGTCGATGGCTTTCATATATTCTTTTGTACGAAACCCGTTTTTCAAAGAAAAGGAGAGTGTACGCTTCAGTGCGCTTTTTCTTCAAAAGAAGAGAATTCTTCTTGTGTTTGACCATTCTCATTAAACAAGTTCATTATTTTCCCATGCTTGTTCGTTAGTAGTGGGACCAAAGTACATTAGCTGGTATTATAATTCACTAGATCAAAATGGCAATCGCATATGCAATTTTTGAAGGGGAGAATAGTGAATTAAATGTGATTAAAATGGTTTATCTTAGTCTTTGAATGTGTATAAAATGGTCAAATGTGAAAGTGTAGGGTGTTAAATCTTCGTGACTCTAATGTGGAATATCTTCGTGCTAATCTGAATATCAAGGGCATGTCAAACTCAAGGCGAACATCTTTATCTAACGTTGATTATATACTATGTTTTCTATCTTGGTTGATATTTCTTTAACAGATACGATGCAGAAGTGATTATTTTGCACCTGAACCTACAAGATGTGATTGAACAGATCCTCATATGCTTATAACAGTACAGATTGGAAAGGGAAACCTTCTCTAGATCTACAGAAGTTCAGAGAATATATCTTCCACATTTTCAGTTGATATTTGAAGAACACAAACTTCGTAGGGCATTCACTGCATCAGCAAATTCCCTTCTATTCTACCTTCAGCTGTTTCTGGGAATACTCTACTCTGGATGCAAAGACGGGGTTTATGCTTTAAAACTTGATGAAAACTTGATGAATAATGGTTTACTCTGAGTTGCTGATCTTTTTAGAAGGCCTAAAGATCAATCCTGAATGACTACATCGTCCCTAAACCAGACTTAGATTATAGAATTAGGTAAATTCTCATCAGCTTACTGAAGCTGAGAAGAAGCTGTTGCAAGAGAAGTTCATGCTACTCATGCAAGAATTATGTCTGGACCAGACCCTGAGCCCATGTCAAAGGAAGGGACAGACTGGAATCAAACTCTGGAAAATTACATGTGTCTCTTGCTGGGACCAAAACCCTGAGAAACATGGATGATGAATTCCTCGTGACAGCCTACCCTCATAGGTTCATGAATAACCTGAAGCTCATAAAAGAAGAACTTGTCATCGAAGAAAAAATCCAGAAGTCATTCTGGTTCTATGTCTTCAATGAAAAAAATCTCGATGAATTATAACTTGGGGATCAATTTCTTTATGACAAAACTACGAAGATGATCAGGGAAATCTAAAGTTATATGAGGAGTCTGATTCCACCATACTGACAAGTCATCAGAGTAACGTCAACTCCTCCAGGATTGCTCCCTTCAGAAATGTCCTCATCTACTATGCCGTTCGGTCACTGGTCACTCCACCCACCAATCAACAGGAAGCTTACAACAATCATACACCAATATCCATCTTCTCACTAAATCACTTCCATTCATCTCCCTTTAGTAAGAAGTGGCAGTTTGGAGAAGAGGTGTGTGATGTGAAGAGACTAATCACTCTGCCGTATGTTTTGGCTTCAATCAAATCCCAAGTTCCTACGGGTTGTTGATATAATATTAGGAACTAAATTGATGTGCTCTCCTTTAAGATTCTTACTGCAGATTTAATCGAGAAAATACTTCATCCTATGCGCTGCCTGGCCCAGAGTCCATCAAGAATCAAGAATCTGAAAAGAGTCCAAAGGAGATTATCAGAATCAAAAGGGAACAAGGTAAGGAGAAACAAGATTCAACTTACTCCTTCAAACACAAGGTGGCTCTTGAAGAATTTGATCTAAAGAGTGCTCTCTTCAAACACATGAATAAGAACAAGACTGCAAACAGAAATCCTGCCAACTACCATCTATACCATGCTCTTATGGAAGCTTTAATAGCAGATGAAGATGCCATGGATAAGGAAGTTGCAGTCAAGGTTAAAGACCACAAGAGAAAGCATGATAGTGATGATGAAGAAGACGATGATGATGATGAAGGCCCTTCAGCTGGATCAAACCAGGGTAAGTCAACAAAAAGGAGAAGACACGATTCAGGTGCTTCTGGGTCAGCTCAACCTCCTACAAAAGATGATGAGCAAAGTTTGAAGAAACCACAGGAGTCTGATGCATCTGTTTCCAAACAACATCCAACTCTTACCTCAACTGGATGGCAGATCACTGACACAAGAGATGATGTTGCTGACTCTTCGATGCCTAGATCTGATACCGAATCAGAACATTTTAAACAATCCTCAGATGATATTCAAATGCAGGATGAAGGGCATGTCTCAGATATGGAGGTCACCGATAACGCTCACATTCCCAAGGTGTTGACCACTACGTGGTTTAAGCTAATTCCAAAAGGCGAGAGACCTGCTACACCTGAACCAGAATGGACCATTCCCCCGAATGATTTCCCGGAACCAGAGAATAACTGGGCAAATACATACGCCACAACGTATCAAGTTCCCACGGAGAACAAGCTTCAAAGGAAGACGTATGATATTGGGTCATTCATCAAATGGTTCTGCAGACGAACAGGAAAGAAGAAGCTCTGCAAAGCTGATTTAGAAGATGTGGACAGTGAACATTTTGACAGAGATGATAATACTGGGGATGATAATGAGGAAACTAAGCCTGATCCTGAAGAAATATATAAGTAAAAGATGAACCAGGAAAAACTACTATGGAAACCGAAGTTGAATCCATGGTCACTGTTCCTATCCAACAAGTTTCTTCATCTGTTCCTTTACTGATACTTCAGTCATCGATCTCTCATCTCCTAAACCAGTATCTCCTCCCTGTCAAGAATCATTCATTACAACTTTCACCACCAACATCCGCACTACAGCAGAGCAGTTCAGTTCTTGAAATGGTCAAGTCACGGCTCCTGTGCAAATCAGTTCAGGACCTGCGCCTTCTTTGATGACTCCTGGATACATCAGTTCAGGACTCGTGCAAATCTCAGTTTCTCCAACACCATATGTTCCACCATCCAAGAAAGACTATGAGATCCTGTTGTAACCATTGTTTAATGAGTACTATAATCTTCCACCACGAACTGTTTCCCCAGATCCGGTAGCTATTGTTGCTTCAAGAGCTGTTGATCCAGTTGGTTCACCTTCATCAACTACCATTGATCAAGATGAACAATCTACTAGTACTTCACCAACAAATCAGGAAATTCAATCTCAAGTCACTCATCAAGGTGTTGAAGAATAAATTCATGGACATCAAAATGCATAATTTAATAATGCACCCCTCCTTCATAATATTTCTTCAAACTCTAGTTTTGAAGAAACTAATTGACAAGGGGTCATTCCATTAAATTTGCATCATCTTATTCAACTGTTTAATACTATCACTAAGTTGACAAAGAATCACTCATTAGAGAATGTTATTGGCGATCCTTCTCGTCCAATTTCAACATAAAGTCAACTACAAAAACATGCCATTTGGAGCTACTTTGACGCAAATGAAAATCCAACTCCATTCGGTGTGAAACGGTATGGTTGAGATCTACTATCTCAAAGATAGTTTATGGTTTCTGGCCAATTTTGTTCAGGACCCGTGCCTCAATTGATGGCTCCTGATCATAGCAGTTCAGGACCCGTGCTTCATGAAATGATGTCTGATCACAACAGTTCAGACCTCGCACCACAACGACAAGAGATGTCTGTTGAAAATGTCTCTTCAGGCCTCGTTCCTCAAGGACAAAAGGCGTCAGATTATGACAACTCTGACCCCGTGCCCCCAAGACAAAATGTTGTTCCTACAGCAGAGAAGACAGATTCGTCACAACAAGGGTTGGAATTTCTCTTCAGTCCTTTACTTGAAGAATATTACAATCCAACACACGGTCAAGCTGAGGAAAACAACAATGATCAAGCACAGGAGAACAACAATAATCAAGGCCACCGAATGCATCGTTTCAAGAAGATGAATTTATCAATCCTTTTTGTACACGGGTACAAGAAATTGGTGAGTCTTCCTCACGCAACATTGATAATACCGATGTGCATTCATTTCAACCACAAAGTCATGATTACCGATGGACCAGAGATCATCCATTAGAACAAGTTCGTGGAAATCCAACCATGCCAGTTCAAACAAGACGACAGCTTGCCACAGATCCTGAAATGTGTATGTTCGCGCTCACAGTGAGTATTGTTGAACCGAAGAACATTAAGGAGGCAATGGCTGATTCTGCATGGATCGAAGCAATGCAGGATGAACTTCATCAGTTCGACAGACTAAACGTCTGGGAACTCGTCGACAAACCATTTGGCAAGATGGTTATTAAGCTAAAGTGGTTATGGAAGAACAAAAAGGATGAAGATCAGACTGTAATTCGCAACAAAGCACGACTTGTTGCTAAAGGTTATGCTCAGGAAGAGGGTATTGATTTTGAAGAATCATTTGCTCCAGTTGCTCGCTTGGAAGCAGTTCGGATTTTTGTTGCCCACGCAGCACACAAGTCTTTTCCAATCTATCAGATGGACGTGAAAACGGCATTTCTTAATGGTCCACTGAAGGAAGAGGTTTACGTTGCTCAGCCGGAAGGGTTCATTGATCCAGATCATCCAGAAAAAGTCTACCTTCTAAGGAAAGCTTTGTATGGATTAAAGCAAGCTCCATGAGCCTGGTATGATGAACTATCAAACTTCCTGATGTCCAAAGGCTTTTCTAAAGGTACAATTGACCCAACTTTATTCAAGATAAAATACGGGGAGGATATTCTACTTGTGCAGATTTACGTTGATGACATAATTTTTGGGTCTACAAACCCTAAATATTCAAAAAGATTTGAAAAGTTAATGCACAGTAGATTAGAAATGACCTAATGGGTGGAGATGGGAAATTCTTTCTAGGACTTCAGATCCACCAATCCCCAAAAGGTATCTTTATCAATCAGGCCACGTACGCTTTAGGTAATTCTGAAAAAACATAATAAGGACAATCGTCACTCATTTAGTTGCTCGTTTGGAAGCAGTTCGGATTTTCGTTGCCTATGCTGCACACAAGTCCTTTCCAATCTACCAGATGGAAGTTAAAACGGAATTTCTAAATGGTCCACTGAAGGAGGAGGTTTATTTTGCTCAGCCGGAAGGGTTCGTTGATCCTGAACATCCATAAAAAGTCTACCTTTTGAGGAAAGCTTTATACGGCTTGAAGCAAGCCCCAAGAGCCTGGTATGATGAATTATCCAATTTCCTGATGTCCAAAGGCTTTTCTAAAGCATTTTCAGACGTTGAGCATGCCGAATGCATTGATACTCGCAAAAGCACTTCTGGAGGGATACAGTTCCTAGGTGACAAACTTGTAAGCAAGATGTCAAAGAAACAATATTGCACTGCAATATCTTCAACAGAGGCACAGTACGTGGCGTTATCTGCAAGTTGTGCACAAGTAATGTGGATGAGGACACAGCTTAAAGTTTATGGCTTCAACTACAACAAAATACTGTTGTACTACGATTCACAGTCAGCCATAGCAATCTCATGCAAAGCCGTACAACACTCTCATACAAAGCACATCCATACTCGGTATCACTTCATAAAGGAACAGGTTGAAAATGATATTATTAAATTATATTTTGTCAGAACTGAATACCAATTAGCTGATTAATTTATGAAAGCCCTTCCTGAGGATCGGTTTTTGTATCTTGTCAGAAGGATTGGTATGAGATATTTGACTCCAGCAGAACTGAAGGTTCTGACAAACATAACTGCTTGATATTATCATCAAACATCATCTTGTAAATAAAATAAAAAAATGGCTTATGTACATTTATGTGCATAACCCGGGCCTCATCGTAAAGGAAAATACACGTCTCAGTGCATTTTTCCTTAGCAACGAAAAGAGAAGTCTTTTCGGTATTGAGCTACTTTAACAAAACATTCAAAGTTTTGAGCTCATGACAATGGCTTGCAGTTATTTCTGACTGCAACTCGCTTTTCAATCTGAGGAACGCATGTCGTAGAAAAGACAGCTGTTCCTGACAACGGGTAATTAATTTTTCCCGAGTGTACGTTTCAGTGCATTTATTTGTCAAAATAAGAGAAATCTTATTTCAATTGGGAAAAAGTTGTCTTCACAATGAATCAATATTTTCAGTAATCACGAAAAGATTTTCAAAGATAATTCGACCACTCAAACAATGACTACATCTCTTTAAATAGAAAACGGGTCATTATTTGAGGGGGAGAAAGTGCCAAATAATCTTTTAAACGGTCTTTCAAAATAAGTCAATGATTAAACAGTTGAAGTTTGATAATGACAGATACGACTAATATTGCCAATGATTAACTACATGTGTCTTAGATGTCATTTGCTTCAAACTTTAGGGACTTATTTGCAATTGAAGACTTAGTGAATTCAGGCTTTAAACTACATACGACTAATATTGCCAACGCGTCATAGTTTGTAAAAAGACTTCGGAATGTTTGGAAATTCTTTCGTAGTTTAAAAAGCCTTGAAACTGATTCTCACGGGATAGATTTAAGGTTATTAATTCTGCGAACACGATCTCAAGCATGTGTGCATATAAGATTTTTGTGATAGTTGAGATACCAGGGAAATGTGTTGTCAGAAGATTGATTAGAACGTGAGAAGATTGGTTACTGATTCAATTAATGCTTCCTTTAACAGTCAATCACCAAGCGTGTTTTTAAAGGAGTAGAAATATTTGATCAAAGAGGGACATATTGGTATGATAAGTATGATAATTCCTCTAGTTAGTCAGTATCCGATAGAAAGAAAAGTGTACATTTGGGACTTAGTTGTCTTAGGTGTTATCAGTTCGTCTACTGAGAGGGAATAATTGAGATATCCGGGACTTAGTTGACTTTGGTGTTTCAATTCATATCATCACTATCATGTTAAGAGAAATTAGACATCCGGGACTTAATTGACTTTGGTGTTACGGTTTCAAATTAATTGTGTACTTCATCGATTTGGGCGTCAGACTTCAAGTATTCTTAATGCAAATTGCAAGAAGGCTATGAACCTACTCAAGAAAGGATTGCTGATTCAAGGGGAAGCTAAGACAACTTCCAAAAGGAGAGTATCGAGACGGACTACAGACTGCTTACATGGACAAAATGACTATGTCATTTTCGGTTTGAACATTTTCAGGTCCTGTCTCATACATAATCTTGTGAATATATAAATGTGTAGTGTAGACTTAATTATAGGCTAATATAAATAGTGATTGAGTACAAATTTTCAAGAATTTCTTAGAAAATTCAAAATCTTTCAAATTACAGTACTCAGCACTATCTTATATATCCTTCAATGATTGAGGGGGAGCATTAATATGTTCCAAACACGGCTTGTGAATAATTGGCACACTTTTCTCCGAAAGTTTATAACATATTTAAATCAATTGATATCCAAAATGTCAAATGATTTGAAATTTTTGATAAGGGGAGAAAAATGTGATTAAAATATGTAATGTGATCATATTACTCAAGTGTATACTCCACCAACATGTGCTAAACAGTTTCGAATACCGATGCACATGTTGAGGGGGAGCTTTTCTGAAAAGCAAAAACAATCGGGTACTAAACACTTTGATAGTTTTATCATAAGTACCTGATTGAGTTTTTCAACAGTGATTTTATGGCAAGGTGAACTGTACCAAAAGACTGACCATGTATTTACTGTTATCGAAGTTATAAGGATGGTAAGGTTAGGTACTCGTTCCCATGATCCTGCCAGAACCGGAGGGATCTACCCAGGGACTATCCACTAGTTAGTGTAGAAGTCCTTAGGTATGATAAAAAGGAGTAAATGTGAGGAAAAGGGAATAGTGCCGACTGAGATGGAGCTAGTACTTGAATAAACCCAACAAGGTTCTAGTCATGAAATCTTGGTAAGCACTAAAGGGGTTGAAGAATGAAAAAGAATTGTACGGATAAAGGGTGTAAAGAAAGAAGCCCTCCATACACTTAGGCAGAAACCGGGTCAATACATATGCTGTCAAAATCACTAAAATGATTGCTGACATTGAAGTGACATCATGGACCCAGTGATGCAATGCACAACCCTCCCAAGCCACTCAGAATCTCTCAAAAGATTTCTGTTTCATTTCTCACGGAGACTAAACATGTAATCTACTGACTCACTCACTCCGAGTAAGTCGGTATTGAAAAGGTGGCAGTCAGCTCCAGCCTCCGATCACTAAAATCAAAACGCACTTTTGAGTCTAGAGCCAAGAGATCATCAATTAATCTCGTTAGGACAATTCCAATTTACTTGTTATTCACACACTGTGATTACAAGTTTTATCATAAGAGTCCTACGCATTATCCTTGTGATTTTGCCAGAACATCCGAGTGATACGTAAGTATTCACAGTGAAGATGGAAATCCTGCTTGAGCCAACTTCAAACAAGCTCATGGTAGGTGACTTGTGAGATCCTTAATGGATCAAACTTGTGAAAACTGGAAAACAACAACGGTGCGATTCTACATGAATCAAACTTGTTCCAGTATACGAATTGACGGTTATTGGACTTTGGAAAACAAATAAAACTTTCGATGTGTTACAAAACTCTTTTGCAAAGTATCGCATCGATTGTTTTTACAAACCAATTTTCTCTTTATTGCTAACTGTTTTATTACAGGAACATTTAAAGATGGAGATGGAGATACCGTGTTCCAACAAAATCAAGTTCATAACCGCGTGCTCATTCTCAAACGACTCATTCGAAGATATCATGAAAGCTCAAGTATCTGTTATTAAAGCTTCCGCAACTCTGAATATTCAAGCTTTCAAGATCAAGAAAAGTGTGAGCATATCATTCCGAATGACACAAGTTCACAAGATGGCAAAAGATCACATGATGATGATTAAAGATTATGATTGGATGATGATCTCAAAGAAGCTCAAAGATCACATACAAGTCAAGCTAAAGCCTAAAAGTCTAAAGTTCACTGCTTCAGATTCACAAGATACAGATCAATGAAATCAAGCGTTTACGAGCTATACATAAGATCAATCTGAAGATTGAAGATCTTAAGTTTAGTATTTTCAGGGGTGACCTCCCTTAGGGGGAGATTGTTAGATATTAGAAAAAGACTCGGTCACCCCATGTATTTTACTGTTCAATATAGCTCGTAGTTTAATAGGTAAACGTATGACTTTCGGTATTGAACCGGGTACTAATACCCGGTGTATTGTAAGAACTATAAATACCTCTTCCAACTTTGGAAGAGGTAAGCATCTATTCATTTTACACACACTCTTTAGTGTGTTTTCCTTATTTCTCTCTCAACTATTCTCTCTCTCTAACTTTCTCTCTCTAGATCTCTCTAGATCTATACATGTTTGTGTGAATTAGGGAACCTACAATTGGCATCAGAGCTACGTGTGGATTTGTGGTTGATTCTAGTGGTTAAACTAGATCAAATTCGTCCTTATTTTTGAAGAAAATAAGCCCACGGCTCAAAGCTTATTTTGAGCTTATTTGTTGGTTAATCTTGGAGTTTTTCGTGTTATACATGTTAAACATGATGTATTGTTGCCATTCCAAGTGAAACTCAAGCCTCAAGTTCGATTTATAAGCTTATTAAGGTTTGTGTTCTTCGTGGAGGTTTGCTTCTTTCTTGATGATCCGCGAAGAAATAGATGTTATGGAATGATTAGGCTTATAAGGTTTGCTTATTATTTGATATTTTAGCTTTGTTTCGTGGTTAATAAGCATATTTTGGCTTATTTTGGCTAGATTCAAATGTATGTTCTTGATGGAGGTTTGAATATTAAATGTTATTCTTGTCGGCGGTTTGACAAAAGATACGGACAAGATCCGGATTTTTAGGAAAAGGTAGCCGGCGAGTTGACCAGGTCAAAGGCGATTTGCTTATTTTCTTGCCGGCGAGTCGCTTATTACGGCGAGTTGTTTATCACGGCGAGTTGCTTATCACGGCGAGTTGCTAAACGGCGAGTTGCTAAACGGCGAGTTGCTAAACGGCGAGTTGCTAAACGGCGTTGGTAAAAGGCGAGTTGCTAAACGGCGAGTTGCTAAATAGCGAGTTACCAAACAGCGATTTGAGTATTTTATTAGGGCAGCGAGTTGTCAAAAGAAGCAGGGGTTTGATTATTCTCTTACACGGCGATTTGCTTACACTAGCAGCGGTTTGATTTTAAAAAAAATAATTAATAATTTAAGAAAAAATTAATTTAATTTTTAATTTTTCCTATAGCCTTTTTAGCTTATTTTTACACCAAATTTAAATTTTGGTAATAGGGTAAATTTTGTGTTTTGGTCAATTCAAATATTTTAGGGCCAAATAACAAACCGTCAACCTAAACAGGACTTAAACTGTATTAATCAAACAACAAACCTACCTTAACATCAAACGATTATTCATTCACGGTTTTCTATTGATTTTGTAAAATCCCGTTAATCTTTTATCGGTTTTAATCGTAGACTTGTAAAACCCCGTGAACGTTAATTGCATTTAAAACCACAACATCAATCACATTATCTACTTAAGATCCTGAATTTTATTTCACACACTTTTTAGCTTATTTTTACACATAATTTAATTTTTGGTAATCAGGAGGTTATATTTTTTTTCGTTTTCCATACATCCAAACTGCGCCTTAATTTCAAACACAAATCAACATACCAAATACCAAACCAAGTACGTCAAGTTATATCAACCACAACAAACAAACCTAAATCACAAACAATTATTCCATTCACGGTTTTCTATTGATTTTGTAAAATCCCGTTAATCTTTTATCGGTTTTGTAATCATTTGACTTGTAAATACCGTTGAACGTTAATTGCATTTATAAACACAACATCAATCACATTATCTACTTTAAGATCCTAATTTTTATTTCACACATCGAATTTTCATAGAATATTCTAATTCTAATTAAAGAGAGATGAGAGAGCTTCATACTGTTCGCAAGGCGAGCTAATACACTATGGCTCTCCAATTGCTAAGTCATGGTTTGGAACAACTGAAGGACACATCTTCATGATCTCTATCCTCCTTAATTCGCCCTTATGCTGTTGATGCATTTAAACCAGCATTTCGCTCATTCTTTGGTGAAGAGCATCAGACTTTTAAATTGAAGATGTTTCATAATCTGGATCAGTTTAAGGCTACAACTTGATAAGAGAGAATCTCCCCTCCCCACCCTCATGGGGTTAATGCGCAAAGACTTGTATTCAAGACGCGACACGTTTCAAGGAATTTCTTGCTCTCAAAAGGGTAAATGCAATGATCTTCTGACTCAAGTATTGGCAACCAAGACTTCGAGACTTCACGTATCGTGAAACTAGTGCGTACAGACGTGACGTTACTCGAGAACCTGGTACACTTGAAGCGGTCATTCATAGAGTTGTAAAATCCTTATGCGTGTATTTACGCATGAAAGCAATATAAAGTTAATGCAAAAGGAGATATGGGAAGTCAGTTGCATGATGAAATACTTCATGAGCATCTAATTAAGGTCAAGTGTCAAGATGCAATATCAAGATATTCAGATCAATCAGTTCAAGCAATGGATGGCAGCTTGATTGTATCAAAAAGCAGTTTGATAGAGCCTGAAAACAACAATGCAGTTTCAGCAAAAGCAGAGATTGAATACTCATATGCAAAGGTCAAGAGGAAAAGGTCGTTATGCGTGAAAGCAGTTGATGGGGGTTGGTTGTCACAGAAAGCAGTGGCGTCAAGCCACGACAAGCAGGATACAAGTAGCAGTTCAGGTATTATTACACATAAGCTGTGGATGCAGATATCGGACCCAGTAAATAACGATAAAGAGCAATTGCTGAGTACAATTGACGGCTCTAACATAATATCCTTGCTAAGGGACAAATCATACTGAGCAATCTACCACCCAATTATGACACATATCTGTTGGAAACTATGTTAGCAATACCACTTCTACGTCAAACAAATAGTGTCTAGGGAGGAGTGATCTGATCATGGATGCTGTGACTTTACTGCTGAGATTCTCAAAACGAAAGATATGGTTTGTATGGAAGTTTACAATGAACTTTCAAAACGATTTTTACAACTTGAAAAACATTGTATTTCACTTGAAATTTCAATACAACAAAAGGAAGAAAGTTTTCATAGTAACAAACCATGTAAGAATAAGGAATATCCTGAATTTCGTGAATTTTTTGTGATAAATGATTTGAAAGCTCAGCTACAGGCCAAAACCACACTAATTTGCGACTTGAAGAATCAAATTAAAAGTGTGAAGGAAGCAAGTAATGAAGCCAAAGTTAAAAATGACATCGATGTAATTGAAACTATTAACATCAAATTAGAACATAGTGTGGCTAAATTACTTGCAGCAAATGAGCAATTACATAAAGAAAAAGAGCATTTGAAACAGACTTACAAAGAACTTTATGATACAATTAAAAAGACACGCGTTCAGAATAAAGACAACAGTGACTCTTTAATATCTCAAATTAATCAAAAGTCTGTCGAAAATGCTGATTTAAAAGCTCAGATTCAGGAAAAGGTTTTTGCAAATGCGGCATTAAAAAATGAACTTAGAAAGTTAAAAGGAAATATCGTAGATTCTAAGTTTGCCAAAGCATCAATCTTAGGGAAGCCGCCTTTACAACCATCTAGAAACCATTTAGTTGTTAGACAACCGAATGCGTTTACGTCTGAACGACCTAGAATGTCAAGACCACGGTTTGCCTCCCAAGTTGATGAGAAAAATGATTTGTCAAAAACAGTCACTCCTCATTATTTGCCTAAAGTTAGAGAATCTGCTGCTGCAAAACCTCATCAGGTGAATGCACCTAACTACTCTAGGAATATAGTCATAAAGAATTGTATGGTTCTAATGATATGGTTCATACGTACTTTCTAGATGATGCTAGGAAAATGACACAAGACAAAACCAGGATTCCTAATTTCTTAGGGTTGATGGCTCTCTACTAGAGGTTGCTTATCGACACCATGAACTAAAGTCAAGTAATTTAGGTTTGCTGAACTCTCACATCTCAAGCAACATTAAACAGGTAGAGTCTTCAGATTACATAGGATTCTAACACACTATGTTGTCTGCTGCAGGAGTGATGTGTTCTACTAGTAATTGCGGATCAAAGCCTCCAGGCAATAAAAGGAATAATAAGATCTTGCAGATACTAAGTAGGAACAAGAAGAATAAAGTAGAAGCCCAACTTAGGAAAGTTAATAAAATGAATCATGTTGTTAAACCTACTTGTGATGTTGATGTTAAGCATTCACTGTCAAATGCGAATTCTGAAATTCTCTGTGCTCACTTGTAATAAATATATGTTTGTTGGTGATCATGATAAATGCATTCGTGATCTTGTGCGAAATGGGAATACCGTACTAAATCTGCTAAGGGGGGGGGGGAAAGATAAAAAACAAAATATTGAAAAACCTACGTGTCATGTTATTCACCGACGTAAGATTTAAGTGCGAAACCAACAGGCAGATCCGGCACTATAGTTGGTAACTCGTGCCCCCCCCCCACATTTAACTAGATCACCTCAACTTACGTTAGTTGCTCCTAAGCAAACACTTCCCACTCAGATGAAATACACAAAAACCAGAGATAAATGTATATAGCAGGAAACCCAAATATGTTTAAAAAACATAGGTTCGAGTAATACTAGTAAGATTGTAGAATCTAAGAATTGCTAACCACTCAGAACCCAAATCAAATTTGGGGATCCATGCAAACATATATTCCATCATCTTCTACTCTTGGCTTGCATCGGTGGTCAGATTGTCTCTGGTATTGGATCCGAATGTTTCGAAAACACATGACAGGGAATCTGTTCTAACTCATGAACTTTGTCAGTAAACTCTTCTGGGTACTGTTTAGATTCGAGAATGACTGAGAATAGCAAGGATTGTGGGGTATGGTGACATCACTGGGAAACGTTTATTATCTAAAGGGTATACTTACGTTGAGGGGCTTGGACATAACTGTTTTTATTGGACAATTTTGTGATGCTGGATCTTGAAGTTGCCTTTTCGGAAAAACACTTGCTTTTTTTCGTAATTTAGAAGGTGTTGATCTACTTTTAGGGTCCCGAGACACAAATCTGTACATAATTTTTCTTGATGACATGCTTAAATCATCTCCGATCTGTCTTCTATCCAAAGCTTCAAAGACTAAGAGCTGGTTATGGAAATCGTCGATTATCTCATCTCAACTTCGGTACTTTGAATAAGCTAGCTAAAGACGGTCTTGCACGAGGAATTCCTACTACTTATTTTCAGATGATCAATTTGTGTTGTCAACATGGTGATTAGGGAAAAGCAAAAACATCCTTTCTCAACCAAATCTGAAGACACTATAGAGAAACTATATCTTTTGCTATAGATTTGTCGTGGGTCTTGATGTTTGTGACTAGTATTACGGAAAAGGTATATCTTAGTGATAGTCGACGATTACTCAAGATTTACCTGGGTCAGATTTTTGAAGACAAAAGATGAAGCTCCTGCAGCCATCATCAAATGTATTAAAAATCATATCAAGTTCTGTGTATGCCACTGTCGGAAAAGATGTTCACCAATAGCACAACCAAGGTTGACAATAAACCCACAGATGGTTCAAATAAAGATATCACTAACCCATATGAATGCAGCAAACTCTTAATGTTAGTGCAGGTACTCTTAACTTAAGTGCAGGTACATTTGTCAATCCTAAAAAGGAAAGACTCGGCATTTGTTTGCTGAAAAGAGTGATATATCAAAAACCAAGGGTTTAAGGAATTTATATTTGATGAAAAAGAACAATGGCATCTGCAGACAACACTTCAGGCCTCGCTCCTCAAAGAAATGAAAGGTGTACGCTTCAATGCGCTTTATCTTTAAGAGAAGAGAAATATTCTTGTTTTTGACCATTCTCATCAACATTTTTCATATTTTCCCATGCTCGTTCCGTCATTAAGTGGATCAACGTACATTAGCTTGTATTCTAATTCACTAGATCCAAAATGCCAATCATATATGCAATTTTTGAAGGGGAGAATAGTGAATCAAATGTGATCAATACGGTTTAACTTGGTCTCTCAATGTGTATGAAAATGGTCAAATGGTTTCTGAACAATTCAGTTCAGGACCTGGGCTTCATTCTATCACTCCTGCTACATCCAGTTCAGGACTCATTTCAAACCCTATTTCTCAACAACCTTGTATTCCACCAAAAAGAGATTATTTAGATCGCTTGTTTCAACCTATGTTCGATGAATACTTCAATCCTTCATCAATTGTTGTTTCTCTAGTTTAAGAAGCTGCTGCTCCGAGAGTTGTGGTTTTAGCCGATTCTCTTGTGTCAACTTCCATTGACCAGGATGCTTCATCAACAACTATTCCATCAACACAAGAACAAGATCATTCTCCAAACATTTCTCAAGGTTTTAAAGAATCACCAAAATCACCAACTTTTCGTGATGATCCACTTCATGAATCTCTTCATGAAGACTCGAGTTCTCAAGGATCATCATCTAATGTGAGACCAATCCCCACTCCATTCTAATCACTTGGTAGATGGACTAAGGATCATCTTATAGGAAATGTAATCAGAGATCCTTCTCGTTCTGTCTCTACCAGAAAGCAACTACAGACTAATGCCATGTGGTGTTATTTTGATGCCTTCCTAACATCTGTAGAACCAAAGAACTTCAAACAAGAAATGACCGAACCATCATAGATCGATGCAATGCAAGAAGAATTTCATGAATTTGAAAGGCTACAAGTTTGGGAATTGGTGTCGTGTCCAGATAAAGTGTTATTGATCAAACTAAAATGGATTTATAAGGTCAAGACATATGAATTTGGCAGGGTACTAAATTATAAGGCTAGATTAGTTGCTCAGGGATTCAGGCAAGAGGAAGGAATCGATTTCGAGGAATCATTTGCACCGGTTGCAAGAATAGAGGCCATCCGTATCTTCATAGCAAATGCAGCCAACAAGAATATGACGATTTTCCAAATGGACGTCAAAACGGCTTTCTTAAATGGTGAGCTCAAAGAAGAGGTCTATGTTTCTCAACTAGAAGGACTTGTGGATCAGGAAAACCCATCGCATGTGTATAAGCTCAAAAGGCCTTTCTTTGTACCGGTCTTAACAAGCTCACGTGCATTGGTACAACTGTCTGTCAAGTTTCCTCATTCATAAACATTTCTCCAAAGGTGCAGTTGATCGATGCTCCTTCACACGGAAAGCAGGAAACAACTTATTACTGGTATAAATCTATGTTGATGATATAATATTTGTATCCACCAATACTGCTATGTGTAATGAGTTTGCTACTTTGATGACCACTATGTTCAAGATGTCGATGATGGGGCAAACTTGTCATTTTTTTAGGATTACAAATTTCTCTAAGTTCTAGAGGTATCTTCTTTAAACACGAATTAAAATATGCTTCTAAAATTATAAACAATATGGTTTGCTAACTAGTGAATATGTAACAACACCTATGGTGGAAAGAATAAGCTGGATGAAGGATTATAGGGGACCCCGTTGGTTGCCTACACTTTTACCGTTGGCATGATTGGATTCCTCATATATCTGACATCCAATAGACCCGACCTTATTTATGCAGTCTGCTTATGTGCCCAGTATCAGGCAAAGCCTATCGAAAAGCACTTAAATGCGGTCAAACGGATCTTTTGATACCTAAAGGGAACCATTAACATGGGTCTCTGGTACTCGAATTATACCAGTATGTCTCTAACAGTATATACAGATGTAGATCATGCGGGATGTCAGGCCACTAGACGCAGTACATCAGGAAGCGTTCAATTCTTAGGTGATAAACATGTTAACAGGTCTTCCAATAAGCAAAAGAGCACTATGATCCCGAGTCAAAGGCGGGTTATTGTTATCTGGTGTTGTGATCTCAAATCCTATGGATGCGTTCATAGCTAACAGATTATGGTTTTTAATTCAATAAGATTCCTCGTACTGTGAAACAAATGGGCAATTGCTCTATGCTGCATAACGTTCAACACTCGAGAGCAACGCAACATCACTGTACCGCTACCAATTTTATTAAAGGTGGCAGTTGGACGAATGGACCACTATTCCCCCCCCCCCCCCTAACAAACCCATTGTTCGGACAGAATTATCAACTGGCTGACATCTTTACCAAACCCTTGCCAAGAGAAAGATTCAATTTCTTGATCGAAAAGCTAGGTATGAGAAGCATGTCTCCGGAAATGCTAAAACGTCTGACAGAGAAAGAGATGAGGACGAGTAAGGGTTGTTACTTCTGTGGTATTCCTGTATCATATGTACATAAAAAACATAAAAACACAAATATATTTTTCTTTTATATAAATTTTTCAAAAAGAAAATTATAAATTAAAAAATTAAAAAATAAGAAAAATATAAAAATATGTATCTCTGGCATGTCTTCTGAAAATCGATAACATTTACGGCCATAGAAATGTCATTTAATAATGATACGAGGCTGTAAATGAAGTTCGAGCAGAAGTTCTAATCGCTTTTAAAACATGCCAAAATGGCTTGCTATTATTTCTGATAGCAACCCGGTCATCATCTTAAAGGCAAGTATTTCAAAAAGAAAACTTGACCTCACAAAGGGAAATTTATTTTTCTTGGGAATGAATTACTTCATATTCATTCAAAGGCTTGTGCTTACTATGCAGCACAACCCGTGCTCTCTTTATTACAATAAGTGTACGTGTTAGTGCGCTTATGTGTTAAAATAAGAGAAATCTTATTATTTTATTTTTTTTCAAAAATAAACATTTTATATTCAGAATTCATAGAAACATTTTCAATGACATTTGATCACTAAACAACTACTACTGCCTCTTTAAATTAGAAAATGTGTCATTGTTTGAGGGCGTGGGAAATGTCAAATATCTTCTTTAATAAAATCAGTTTGTGATAAAATATGGAAACGGTTTTAACAATAATAGTTAAAACAATTAAAGGGGAGTTAATTAGTTTATACTTATGTGAGCCTGAATTGTATGTGTTTACTGCTTTTCTAGGAATAAATAGCAAAAAATTGTTGCTAGTTATAGTAGTTAAAACTTTAGGGGAATATGTGTTGCCAATAGTGAAACTTATTATGGTTAGTAACTTGTTGATACAAAATGCTTAAGGACTATGAAATTCAGGGGCATTTGTGTCAAACTCTTAAAGTTTAAACACAAACACCCCCACCCCTCGCTCGTCTACACACACAAATAAATGCACTTTAAAAATATCCCCACTCTACATTGTTGCCTACTCGAGTCTCTTCAAGATCACAATTTCAACCATTTTCAAGCTTAAGCTATAATTACAAGAATGTTCCCTACACCCTAAACAACATATTTCTCAAAGGAATTAGGTTAAATCGCATTTTTAGTGCGAAAACCCTAGAAATTGATCTATGGTTCTTCAAAATCAAAAGTGTATAAAAGCCTAAATTGATTGAGGGGTTTGGTTTGTCCAAGGGTGTATAACACTCATATAATCTAGTTTTTTTGTTGGTCAACATATGATTGTGTTTCTCTTGATTCTTGTATGCGAAAATTTAAAAAATGGGCAGAATTAGAAAATGTTGAAGGGTTTGTGTTTTAAAAGCATTAAAAGTCATCCTTGTATGCATTAGAGCCTAAAAATCCTTTGTATTTTGACATGTAATAAAAAAATTATTTATGTGAGTGATGTGTGGGAAATATATGATAAAAGACTTAATATGGTAGTAGAACAGTTAAGTTTGGTAGTGTTAGTTAGTTTCTTGTGTACTAAGTTAATGTCTGGCGTCTGTACGAATTAAGTCTGTCAGTACTATAGTTAGTAATGGTAGAGTGGTAGTACTATAGTTAGTACTTGTCGTATTTAGTTAAGTCTGTTTATGTAACATAATAGAGATAATAGTTATCTTAGAGGTATTTTAGGAGATATCTTAGGAAAAGATTTGTATTATCCTTTCACACGTTTTGTAAAGCCTTCTAGGGTTTCCTTGGTGTATAAAAGGAACCCTACGGCATAGAGTTTTAGATATAACAAATAGAAGCATTGAAGCTTAATAGAAATTCAATAGCAAAATTAGTATTGTGTTCTTCTTAATACTTATGTTAAGATTCCGCATTAACAATTGGTATTCATAGTATTTGTCTCTCACATAGTGATTTGGATATATCAAGTTATCTATTGTCTTACAAAGGCTGATAGATCCAACTCATGGTACCTACAAGTGTATCAGAGCCAATTAGAGGGACTCTGCGTAAGAAGAATCACTAGAACATCAATACAAACACCTATTCAAATCTGTACAAAATGTCTCAAACTGTAATGAATGAGTTCTTTCAACACCTCAGTGATGATGATAGATCAAACCATGAAGAAGCATCAGACACTGGTGCTGCACCTAAACAACAACAACCAAGGTTTAGTGATGTTTTTTGTTGTTTGTTTCGTTGATGTTGTTGTTTGATGTGTGTGATTTTGATTGATTGTGGATTCCCTTAAACATCTGCTATTTTAAATATCAAACTCATTAATTCTGAAGACAGGAGGAGTATGATATATGGGTTAGAGATGGAGCATTACCACTTGAGTACATTGACAATGATGTTTGGAAGGTATTCAGATAGAAACTCCAGAGAGAATTCTCAACTAGAAAGGGATGGTGTTAATTCGAATACTTTCCACCAGTTATTACTGCAGAAATTCAAGCTGTTGAAAAGAATGGAAGGGAAAAAGAATATCTTGCTGATGGCCATTCTCAAGGAACCATATGAGAAGATTGTTGGAATGGATGATGCAAAAGAAATCTGGGTAGCCATCATGAACTAGGTTGGTTGGTTATGAAAATTCAAGAAAATGCAGAAGGCTTATTTTTAAAACAACAGTTTGAAGCATTTTTACAATTTCCAGTTCAGAACGGGTTAGACAAGGAATATGGATCTGATTCCAACAAATTACTTTCTCTGTTGGAAGCTACATGGTAATGAGTATCAAACTGAGGTTCAAATCATAAGTTTCTCAGGTCTTGCCCCCAAGCATGGTCCAATCTGCAATATGACTAATGAGAACTAAACCAGATGTGGTGACACTTTATCTATTGATGAGTTGTACAATAACCTTAGGGGTTTTTTGAGCAGGAAATCCAGGGGCAGCTGCCTCAAAAAAATCTTCAATGTGCTCAAAATGTTGCTTTTGTTTCAAAAGCAAGAAGCAGCACTAATAAATGTTAAGTTTCTGGGTTTTACTTGGTGCCTATAGTAACTTGCACTCCTTCTACTTCTTAAACCAATATTCTCAAAAAGAAAGCTATTACGGGTTTTCCTGATGAGGTTTATTTATTCCCTCTTCGCCAAAACAATAGAGGAATAGGAATTTGCTTCATGGAAACCGAACAATGATGACTTGGACATTGATAGAGATGAACATAAACTGGCAGGTTAGCAATGATTGTCTATTCGAAATAAAGAAGTTCTATAAGAAACAGGGAAGGAGAGTTCGTGTTGATGGAAAAAAACACCTGTTGGTTTTGACAAAGAAGCTGATACTTCATTGTCACAACACTGGTCACTTTGCTAGGGAATGTACAGCAAAGGAAACACATGATGGAAAGAAGAAGAGAGACTCATTTTATCAACACCAGGAAGCTGGAAAGCAAGAGAAGAATCAGATGGGCTTACTGACAATGGACGATGGTATTGTCAATTGGGGATAACATACTGAAGATGAAGAGACAAATCATTCACTCATGGCTATGCTCTAGTAGCTGAGGTGGTATCTTTATGTTCTAAAACTTGAATTGATTCATACAATACTCTTAAAAACACTGTGTGTTGAACAAATATGAATAAGGTTTAGGTGATCAAGAGCACAAATACTTACTATATGTCAAGCTGTTAAGAAACAAGAAGCTCAATATTGTTACTTTCCAAAAATAGCAATTTACTCTAAATGAATAGATTACATTTCAGGCAAAGGAAATATATGAAAAAGATTTGAAAGCTTAAAAAATATGGAGGATTGGAATGAAAGCTGTAAAAGAAAAAGAACAATTGTAGAAACATTAGGATTCATTGAAAAGATTCTTCCATAAATTCTTTGGATGTTAAATTAATTTCTTGCCAATGTGTTTTCAAATAGTTAAAGTTGGCTTTAGGATATGTAATACAATCAAACAACTGAGAGTTCTGAGTTATGAGGAAGTGAAATGAATTTTTCTGTTTTTAATTGTTCAGAAGGGGACTCAGTGTGGAAAAACCTTTATTTATACAGCAGATGTTATAAAAACTAATGATTTTAAAGGTGTATTCCAATCCCTTAGTGGGTTTATACTTCCTACACCAGAAGATGATATTGATTAGTCTTTTATGTTTATGGTTAAAAAGAGACCTCAGAGCCTGAACCCAGGTGTATAGAATGATAGATCCAGTGGAATATTCACCTGTCAAATCTAATGATTGTCAGGATCTATTGGGAACTTCCTTTGAACATTCTGTTGTCCTGAATTGAGAATTGAATGTGTTACTCCAGAGTGTATGTGCCTACACCTATTAACATCAAATGAAAGGTTGTGTCTGCTCCAAAATCAAAAGGTTGTTGAACTAGTATGTGTCTCACTACATAAAACTCCGAGGCACCAATCAAAAGATCTAGAAACACTAAGTTTTACAGGAAGAAATTGGAATGCTAGTGATGGGAAAGAGACACAGGGGAAGGTTACGCTTTCACAAAGAAGATACTGTTTTGTTCTGTGGTAGTCTAAGTTCATTTGATAAGATTTGTGGACTATTATGAAAGAAAGTGACAAGAGAGGCTGAGTTAAGATAAAAAGGGTCTGTAATACTGGTAACAATGATGGCAATAACGAATGGACTAATACCCTAACAGGATTTCATGCTAATCAAATTTGTTCTAGACCACGTACAACTTATACTGTAGGCCAAACATTAATTCTGTTAGGACTAATATTAATACTGGTAGGACAAATATTAATTTTGTTAGGCCTAGAGTTAATACTGTTAATACTAATGTTAATACTGTTAGATCTAGACAGCCAGTACCTACCAGGACATCAAACAGTTTTAGTCCTAAAAGACCACAGGTGAATCAATTTAATCAAAGAAGGCATTTTTCTAAATCACATTCATCTGTAAGAAGACCCTTTGCAAAAAATACGCACAAATGTCCTCATTCTCATGACATGTTAAAGGGAAATTAGGGATTTGTTGTTAAGACCTCAGCAGGTTATAATTGGAGACTTACTAGACCAAACTCTAATTGTAATGGTGGACCAACTTTTATTAGAACTGTGATTACAAAAGGTCCACAAGGCAGACCCAAGCCTGAAAGGCCTAGGTACCTAAGGAGTAAACCTAATATCTCTCTTTTTTGTGTAGGATCATACACTGAAGAAAATGTATATAGAGGTATATTTGATTGTCGATGCTCAGGGCACTTGAAGGTAACAAGGATACACTAGAGGATTTTTTTATAGGGAATTCAATGGGGGATCTGTTACCTTTGGAGGTAGCAAAGGCTACATATCTGGTAAAGGAAAAATAAGAGTTGGTAATTTAGATTTTGATAGTGTGTCTTTTGTAAAAGAACTAGGGCATTTTAACATTTTCTTAATATCACAAATATGTGATAAGCTAGCATAAGGTCTTTTTACTGAAATGAATGTCTTGTTGTGTCTTTGACTTTATAGATTCCTGATGAAATTAGATTCTTCTAAAGGTCACTGCAGACATCACAATATGTTCAGTTTTGATATGAATGACTCCTCTACTCTGCAAAAGGTTTTGCCTGTTTGATTGCTAAAGCCACATATGATGAATCTAAATTGTGGCACAGAAGGTTAGGTCAATGTCAATTTTAAAAAACCTAAACAAACTTGTGAAGGGGGGAAACCTTGTAGGGTCTACCTTCCAAGGTTTTTCCAGCAATAACCATAAATGTTTGCCTGCATAAGGTAAACAACACAGGGCCTCCTGCAAGGCTAAATTAGAAAGATTAATCACTAAGCCATTACACACCTTGCATATGGATCTTTTTGGACCTACTTCTATAAAAAGCATTAATCATGCTAGTTATGCCTTTGAAATTATGGTGATTGTAACAGATTTAGTTGGGTATTCTTTTTGCCCTTCTTAAGGATGAACATGCTGGCATTCATTAGAAACTTCATTAGGATATTAAAAAACCAGCTTAGTCATCAGGGTTAAAACTCATGAGATCAGATAATGGCACTGAATTTAAGAATAGATATATGCTTGAATTTTGTGAAACAATGGAATTAAAACAATAGTATAGCAATGCAGAATCCTCCATAACAGAATGGAGTTGCTTAAAGATTGAACAGGCCCCTAATTGAGGCTGCTAGAAGCTATTGCTACGCAGTCTCACTCTTACCAACTAAGTTTTGGGAGAGCAAGTTAGTATTGCTTGCATATATTTTTAATAGGGTAAGAGTGGGACTACTAAAACCTCAAACAAAAAATCCTTTGAGCTTTGGTTTGGGCACAAACCCAATGGTGTCATGTTACTATTTAGATACTCTTAGTGTGCTTGGCAAAGTTTGATGGAAAATCTAATGAGGCTGTTCTTAGTTGGTGACTACTAATTAGCAAGCCTATAGGGTTTATAATTTCGTACCAAAAGAGTAGAATGTATAATTTGCTTGTCAATTTTCTTGTTGATTATGCCTAATGTCAAAGGAGTAGGGTATAGTTAGATGTTTGATAATGACTATCTTACTGATTATATGACTATATTCTGTGTAATCTTAGAAAATCCAAGCTATCCCACTATGCAGGTGTTTCAGGGAAGTATATAAACAGTAAGGTACTTCACAAACTCCAATTCTATGCTTCTGAGGAAAATGATGAGGGATGTTGAGCTTATTGTTGTGCATTCTGCTTGTAAAGAATACTGAAGAGAAAAGTTGAATCAAGGACATTTCTATAAATTCAAAGAAAGAGGAGATCTTGACAGAACCTCCAATAAACGAGAATAAGGATTCTTCTACAGACATTCAGAAGATAATCCCTAAGATTCTAGCTTTTAGAAGGGCAGAGTTGAAGGAAAATTGCTCTAAAGCATTTAGGGACAGTATCTAAAAACAACTCTAACTAGTACTCCTTTAGTTAATACTGGTAGTGAGCCAGTTAATACTGGTAGGCTTGATCCTGATGATTCACCTATGCTAGAGCTCGAAATCTTTCACAAGTCTGAGAAAGGAATTTTTGATGAGGGGAATCCTCTATGATGAAGAGGGTATTTTTTTGTGATAAACTGACTTCAACAGTCTTACCAATAGAAATTGAAGTCAGTCCTACTCATATCTTTGGATTTCAACAATTTCACCGGAAAGTCAATATACTTGGTGGTCCTAAGTCAGCTGTGCCAAACTAGAAGCAAAGTGCCAGAAATTCAGGGAGATCATGCACTTTTCAGCTATATTCAAAAAGCAGCAAGAAACAATCACTAAGGATCAACAGCTAATTGTATGGTTTGCTGGTTTTCTATCTATAGGGAACCTAAAAGATTTCTGAAGCTTACAAGATGACATCTGGGTTCAAGCATGCAAGAGGAGTTGTTACAGTTTTAGCTGCAAACAGGTTTGGGTTCTTGTTGATCTATCCTCAGGTCTGGAAGGTTAATAGGTACAAAAATGGGTTTCTACAGAAATAAATGATATGAAAGAGGAAGTGGTTGTCAGAAATAAGGTAAGATTGGTGGCCCAAGGGTACACGGCAGCCACAATACCACCAATAAAAGAAGGTATTTGACTATGATAAGGTTTTTGATCATGTTGGCAAGAATAGTGCTATAGGTTATTTTTAGCCTTTGCCTCATTTATGGGGTTTATAGTATACCAAATGGATTATTAAAAAGTGCCTTTCTATATGGCACTATAGATGAAGAGGTTTATGTCTCACAACCTCCTAGCTTTGTTGATCCTGATCACCCTAAGAAGGTTTATAAGGTGGTCAAAGCTTTATATGGACTGCATCAAGCTCCTAGAGCTTGGTATGCTACTCTATCAACATTCCTAAAGAAGCATGGATTACAAGCGGGGTTCGATTGACAGACATTTATTTATTAAAAGGACAAGAGGAGATTCATGTGGTTCAAGTGTATGTTGATGATTATCATTTTTGGATCTTACCAAAAAGTCTTGGTCTGTGATGAGTTTGAAAGCGTTGATGAAAGCATATTTCAGATGGAGTTTATGGGGTGAACTCATATTATGTTTTCTTTAGTTTACAGTCAAACAGAACAAGGAAGGAATTTTCAATTATTCAGGGTCAAGTATATTGCTGAGATACTCAAGAAAATTTGATCTTGTAAATGTGAAAACTGCAAATAACCCCCATGGAGACCAAGTTTGGCATGACAAAAGATGAGGAAGGCTGTTGATGTGGATGTACACTTATAAAGTTCCCATGATAGGTTTCCCCATGTATTTAACTGCCTCTAGGCCTGATATAATGTATGCAGTATGTGTTTGTTCTCGTTTTTAGGTCACTCCCAAGACTTCACATCTTAATGCTGTGAAGAGAATCTTTAAGTACCTTAAGGGCAAACCACATTTGGGCTTATGGTATCCTAGAGAATCACCTTTTGACTTGGAAGCATTCTCTGACAGTGATTATGGTGGGTCCAACCTTGACAGGAAATCCACAACAGGTGGTTGTCAATTTCTTGGACATAGACTTATCTCATGGCAATGCAAGAAACAGACCATAGTGGCTACTTCTACAACTAAAGCTGAATATGTAGCTGCTGCAAACTGTTGTGGACAAGTATTGTGGGTTCAAAATCAACTGTTGGACTATGGTTTCAATTTCATGAATACCAAAATCTACATTGATAATGAAAGCACAATCTGCATTGTGAAAAATCCAGTGTACCATTCCAAGACTAAGCACATTGAGAAACATCACCATTTTATAAGAGATTGTTATGAGAAGAAGCTCATTAGTGTGGAGAAAATTCACACAGACTTAAATGTAGCTGACCTATTGACTAAACCTTTTGATGGACCACGGTTTAATTACTTGGTGGTTAACATTGGTATGATAAACCCATAGCTACATTTAAGGGGAGGCTTAGTTTTATAGTTTGTTTAATACTGGTAGTTAAGTAGTATTAATACTGGTAGTTAAGTTGTATTAATACTGGTAGTTAAGTAGTATTAATACTGGTAGTTAAGTAGTATTAATACTAGTACTTAAGTAGTATTAATTCGGGTAGTTAAATTAAGTTAATTCTGTCTATACAAACTCCTGCAGCATGTTTTTCTTTGTTTTAGACTACTTCTTGCAGGAATAGCATGGTTTTGCAGATGTAAGGCAGGTGTGATAAGGTCTTTGCTTTGTAAGTCTTAAGTAAACACTTAATTCTGGTTGAAAAAGAGTTAATTCGGGTTGTATCTTAATTAAGTCTGGTTGACCAAAGTTAAGTCTGTAGTGTAAATTTTAATACTGGTAGGTTATTGTTAGTGCTGGTTGCGGGAAAATTGACTATCTCTGCTTAAACACTGTTTAAATGTTACCATTATAGATTTTTACGGCGCTATTGTCGTCAACAGAGAAGCTATATATAGATAAAGTTTGATTTCTCTTTCATACTCATCTGTTTATTGTTATCTTCTTTTCGTAAAGTAAAAATCTTCCTTATTTTTATAACGAATACAGTCAATTGTCTTGTTACCAGCATTCACAACCTCTCTTGTAGCTAAACCCAGTAACCTTTCAGTTCAAATCACTACCTTTTATTGCTACTTTCGATTCATGGCTCAATTAAAATATTGCGACAAACACAATCAAGTGGGGTTCTTGCGCAAGCCTGATGAAAGTGCAGGATTTGCAGAGATAGTGGATTTTCTAAGAGGTTCCAACCTCAGGTATGCTTTAACGACTAATCCTTCTATCTATGATTCCCTAGTCAAACAGTTTTGGCAGACTGCTACTGTCAACACTCTTGCTGATGGGACTCTAGAATTACA
>BQNB010061645.1:1024-36405 GCA_026074375.1 Tanacetum coccineum | reverse complement strand
CCAAGCCAAATGCACGTGTTCTTGGTTGGTTGGCATTGACTTAAAATTTTCATAGGGGTATACACATAAAAGTGTTAAAAGCGTGTACAAAGAGGCATGCAAAACAACTTTGTAGCACTAATTTTAAAAACCTTTTATAAATGACATTGTAGTGATTCATTGGTTCTCGGTAACTCCAATCGAACGCGCAAAGAAGCGGAGAACCAGGTCAGCGCGAAGCTTATTAAAACTTGAATTCTTTAGGATTTTCCGCCTTAAACTTCTCTTATAGTTTGTTCTAGTGGATGAGCCGTACTTTCCAATAATCCATAATGTCCAGTTTTAAAATAATCCAGAAATCAAGTTTCATAGTTTATAGTCTTATTAATTTTCTTAAAAATCAAGTTTTTCACGGAACAAATAGCAGGTCACAATGAACATGTGTTAGGCGTGTAATTAATAGACTTGTTTTAATATCATCTTTCTTTATAAGTATTAGTCTGTATTGCATGCATATTGGGCGTGTAAACGAGTAATCAAGTAAAATATATGCACATAAGAGACAAATACAAAAGAATGACATTAAATAAAACATATAAACATGTAGGATCCGAGTTCTCTAGTGAGTCTTCCCTAATTGGAGAACCATAAGACCCTCATGATGTGTTTCAAAAGATTTAAATTTATAAGACTAAAAATACCGGACAATTATATGGAAACACACGGGTAAAAGTATAACCCATGTATGCAGTATAATCTTTTTAGGTAAGACCAGGTCGTCCACAGGGATTAGAGTAATGTTCGAATAATCAGAAAGAAAATAGACTTTTACATTTTTGAAAATAACTTTAGTTTTATCAATGATAATAAAGATGACTACTCGGATAGTTAAGAATAATTTATAAGTGTTGGAAATGATTTGACCTTTAAAATGGGACTTTAATTTATAAAAATTATTTCTCATCAGAAAAAGTTTTTACTAATTAACTTGATTAACTTAAGACTTATATTTAGTTAACTAGACCAAATGTGTCACTCAAATAATCCAATTATTATATCAAATCTTATTTAGTTTATCAATTTACGAAAGTGGATTTCTCAGCACAAACGTTAAAGACCATAGACAAATCTTTAAAACCACATAGATCATTACGGGTCTTTTGACCTATACCGATATGATTATATAATCTAAGTTGATAAGCAAAAATGGATCATATAAGATATAATAGGTTTGCAGCATAAGCGTCAGATTAAAATGATCAAAATCATACCAAACACTTATTCACTATCGTAACTTCACCGAGTAGTCAAGAGAGAATTAGCCTCTCATGGCTAAGCAGTTCATAACAAAAGTAGATTTTACACAAACATCCATTATTTCAACAACTAATCAGGAAACCATCTTCGTTCTTGATCGTTAGATCTTTCTCTTCAACTTTAGAAGGTGTTTCTTGGTGTTTTTGGTGAAAGGAGGGAAATATGTGTGTGTGAGAGATGTTTGATGAAGAGAGAATGGGATGATTTGAGGATGCCAATTTGTCCTCTATTTATAGGCAAGATTGGGTGCAAAGTGCGGCGCACTTAGGAAAAAGTGCGGCGAACTTCGGGAGTTAATGCGATTACATTTAATGACTTTTACTGGAAGTGCGGCGCAGTTGCAAAGAAGTGTGGCAGTTTTGAGGAGTAAATGCAGGAGCATTTATTAGACTTTAATTCTTCAAACTTTAGGAGGATGTGTGGCGCACAATATTATAAGTGCGGCGGTGTTTTGGTTTCACAGGAAAGTGCGGCGCACAATGTCGCAAGTGCGACGGACTTCTTGATCTTTGGCTAGAAATCTTTTTTTTTCTGTATTGGTCTCCCAAAATGTATAGATTCACGAGCTTGGGTCTCTAGAGTCTTCAAGTGAACCTATAAGCAATTCAAGGTTAATTAAGTACCAAAAGTTCACAAGAAATGATAAAAATACACATAAATAACGCCATAGAAACATGTATAATTTGGGCGTTATCAAATCCCTCCACACTTAGCTTATTGCTTGCCCTCAAGCAATGGAAGCGAAAAAATAAAATCATTTGTCATGACGTGGAGAAAATTTGAATTTTTAAGAGAGTTTGCATATTAGATAACTTTTTAGGCATAGACATATAACATAACACCTCACATAGGGATAGTGTTTGATTTAAATTCACTCAGCCACTCAGTTAGGGTTTAAATATGTTTTTGTGAAGAACACTCAATTTGCATAGACATAATCTATACAGCTTATACAGCTACCATAGGCTTGTACTTAACACATAAACCTGACCGAAGGGTGGAACTTGGGCACTAGAGAGGATCCAATCTTCATGCGCCGAACATAATCCTTTATTTATTTTGAACTATTACAACTCGTATAGAACTTTTTTTCATTACAGCTAAGGCTTAGCACAAGACTTTCTTCATTCAACTTTCAGATATTTCAGCAACATAGTATTAAAAGGATCGCTTGCAAGAATAAGAACTTGCGAGATACATTTCATGTGATAGGCTTCAGTCTAGTAAATGATGATTAAGCACAAGTTCTAGAGATTCTAAATTACCAGCTCTCTCAAATATAACTTTCAACCAATATCAATGTTCTAGAAAAGGTGACAAAGACCATACGTACACATCCGTAACGACGGAATAGACACATATGACTGCAATCAAACCTTAACTTGAACAAGCTAAAGGCATCAACTATCTTAGGTACCAAAGGTAGATACCCGAATATTTTTAAGGCTTAGATTTCTCACAATTTAGTGGACTGGGGTATGCTAGCTATAAGGTTGATCCGGTTAGACACTCCTTACTAAGAGCATTTTTTAATTTCAAAACATATAATAAAATATTAGCTAGAAAATGTTTAATAGGCCAAACGTAGAGGGATATGATTAATTTTTCCTATTTGGCTCCCCTCCACACTTAAGTTGAACATTGCACTCAATGTGATAACTGATAATAGAGATAAAATAGGGAAAATTAAAGGAAAACAGTACTTCCCAGGGCATAGAGAAATGCATAGCTGTAAGCTAATCTTGAGCATACGTCGTAATTTTCCACATCTTTTAAGTTAGAGTACCTGCTTAAGAGTAAACAAAAGCACACAAAGAGAAAATATTTTTGTTGATTTTTTTAGATAAAAGATAATAGTAGAGGAATGGAGGAGGAACTCCTCCACACTTAAGTGAAAGCACGGGTTGTCTCCCGAGAAGCCCTTAATTTTTTATGAGAGTTGTTAGCTAGACTCGTATTGTTAGGAATTAAGAGCTTCTACAAGATTATACAGCTGATGCACTTATTACTGCTATTTGAAGATTTGTGCTGCTACTGAAGATTAAAGAATATAAACTAAGTCGTTAGTACTGCTAGTTAGTTTATTGGTACTGTTAGTATAAGAAGTTAGTACTGCTTATGTGATATGCATGAGATACATTAGGAATAGATATGCATGATCACTTAACGCGGTTTGTAAGCCCATTAGGGTTTCCTTAGTGTATAAAAGGAACCCTACGACATAGTTAGAGATATCAATTTTCACAGAAAACACATATTAATTTATAGTTAGTTATTATGTAACCTAGGCAGAATATTTGCAATCAATATATTCAAGTTTAGTATTCATTTTTCTTCTTATTATTACAAGTTAGATTCCACATAACTTGTAGTATTCACAATCATAGTTTCTCATATAGTTAGTTTGGATTTATCCAAGTTAACTAAGCTTTAACAGGCTAAAGAAGATCTATTTCATTGGGACTTCACAATTGGTATCAAAGCTTGTGGAGAAACTCTTAATAAGAAGAACTTTATCAGATCTAGATCTCTTCCTATAATACACAATGTTTGGTGAAGAACCTGCAACACAAATAGCACCAGTAGAATCTCCTCAAATGGTATCTACTATAAAACTTCATATCCTCAAGAAGGGTGAATATACCCTTTGGAGCATGAGGATGGAGTAGTACCTCACTAACACAAATCATAGTTTGTGGCAAGTGATCTTGAATGGTGATGGTCATATACAAGTAACAACTAATGAAAATGGTGTTGAAACTGAAGTACCTCCAAAGACTGCTCCAGCACTATTACAAAGACAAAGAGAAAGAAAAGCTAAAAGCATTTTTCTTTTGGCTATTCCTGATGAGTATTAACCGAGGTTCCATGGAATAAAGGATGCAAAGTCTCTGTGGGCTGCTATCAAGAGTAGATTTGGTGGCAATGTTGAATCTAAGAAGATGCCGAAGACTGTTTTGAAGCAACAATTTGAAAACTTTTTTGTATCTAACATAGAAGGCTTAGATAAAGAATATGATAGGTTTCAAAAACTTGTCAGCCTTCTAGAAGTTCATGGTGCAGTTGTTCCTAATGAAGATGCAAATCAAAATTTTTTAAGAGCTCTACCTTCATCATGGAACAATGTAGCCTTGATTATGAGGAACAAAGATGGTATAAATGATTTGGATATTGATGATCTATACAATAACCTAAAAGTGTTTGAAGTTGATATCAAAGGTTCCTCTGGATCATCTTCAAACTCTCATTATGAATGATGAAGTAGGTTAATATTTTAACTTTACTCCTTGAGTAAAAAATAAACCTACATAAGGGACAAAGTAAAAAAACAAAAAAGAAATAATACGAAATTAAAATGAAAAACCTAAAAAATCTAAAAAAAAATCCTAAACACTCTAGAAGTTTCATGGTGCAAGCTGTTTCCTAAATGACATGCAAATCAGAAATTTTTTAAAGAGCTGCTAACCTTCATCATGGAACAATGTAGCCTTGATTAGAGGAACAAAAGATGTATAAAAAAAAAGATTTTGATATTGATGATCTATACAAAAACCTAAAAGTCATTTGACAAGTTGATATCGCAGGATCCTCTTGATCATCTTCACACTCTCATAATGTAAGCCTTTCATCCCTAACAGAAGATTACCTAGCATCAGTAAGATGTTAATACCGCTAATGGTGTTTCTACTATGCATCAGGCCAAAATTCTCAAGGGGACAAAAAGCAACTTCATCAATACATATATACTAATGATCTAATTTCCCATTCATCTTTGCTAATCCAATCAAATAGTCCAAAAACTAATGAGGAAGACCTAAGAGCCAGATTGATCATAGATGATTTTGGAAAAATGGAACCTTGAAATGACATGTGGGCACAAAGAACTATAGAGTAGGTTAAGACGATTTTATTACACAGAAAGCACAGGACGACCTGTTAAGTACTTCCAATGGTCAAAGCTCCCAGTTAGTTTTGAATCAAACGACGGTTGCATGCTTTCCCTGTCATAGAATGGAGCCATTTTATACAAGGGAATGTAAGCCCCAACAAATAAAGGAACAGGAAATGGAGATTAAGGTATAGGAAGCAGTGAAAATCACCAGCAGGACTGAACAGTGTAGACCTCAATGCATTGGTTGTTCAAGGACAATGCTTTGATTGTCCAAGATGGACTGGGATATAGACTGGCGTTATACAGCACAAGATGACCAACTATTCAACAGAGTTTGCTCCTCCAATGGCTTACACCTTTCGAAACTCCTCAGGTCTGACACAGAGTACAATCATGTTCTAAAAACTATGTAAAAACATATAAAAACTATCAAAATATTTGATGAACAACGACAAAATCTTAGTAAGTGCTAATCTAAAACTGTATAGCTTATCAGTTAGCCTAGAATCTGTAGAGGCACATATAGTTTTCATTTAACCAGAAAAAGAAGCGTTATGAAGAACAGATTGCAGTCCTCAATTTGTAAAGTAAAAAGACAAAAGTAATGCTGTCACTAAACTTAAAACTCAGTTAGCTGAAACTTTAAGAGAAAAAGATGAAATTAAATAAAAGCTAGAACAGAAAATCAATTTTGAAACATCTTCTAAAAACTTAAAATAAACTGATATAATAGTTACAACTAAGTTACTAAAGAATAAAACTGGTCCTAGGATATGGAGATCAATATGAATGAAAATGAATCAAGTGGTAATTGAATTGATAAATAGTGTATTTGATAGTTCCCGTTCAAGAGATGGAGAATGACAAGTAAACAAATATCGTGCAAAAAGATATTGGATTATCATGATGTTCCTCCTCCTTAAACCTGGGAACAACATGGCCCTCCACTAGCGACCAAATGTCTTTTGCAGGCATTGGGATGATTCTGTTTATAAGATCCTACATTCAAATAAGACTAGTGCTAGTATGTCTTAAGTTGAAAAAAGTACCTCTCAAACTAGCAATACTAATATAGAAATGCCTAAAGATAAATCTATAGGCCATGGGAGTTATCATTGAAGATTGGGTTTAGTATGACGATGATGAAGAAATTTTTCAATCTAATAATCGTAAGCAGCAACAAACCTAGTATTTAAAAATGATTGATTTTACTAATCTAGGAATGAATATGTTAAATCCTAAACAGAGTTGAAAATCCCCCTTAGGATATCACTCAAAATCCCTAAGGTAATAAAATTCGATAGGAATTGAAATGACATCAAAAACTGGGGTTCGGATTTGGGTTCTCAAAGAAAGCCTGTTTTAGTTTGTGGCAGTGAATACCGAGACAAAGGAAATTAGTACAAGTTTGGAATAGATGCTCATAAAATAAATCAATCAAAATAAATTTTGTTCCATTGCAGCTTTATCAAGGTCCTTGAAGTAGAACCATTAGTGCTTGTTCCAAGCATACTCATCCCAGAGCAACCTCATCACACTAGTACATTTCAACCAGTTTAATACTAGCTACTCATACACAAAAGTTTTTGAATGTTTCAAATTTAAGAACAAATGCTTTTCATAAGTCTCAATTCACATATTAGAAGGACTTTTTTTATAATAAAACAACAGCACAAATACCATAAATTAAATGAAAATGTTAATATTATCTAGAGTAAATGGTGTTAATACTGCTGTCAAACAGCAGTTAGTGGTTTGTATAAGAGAAAATGGGTCGCTGCTGTGAAGGCCTTCAGCCGTTATGTCTGGTAGACCTAGTAAATGACTAATTTTAAAACACTGTCCCTCCAAAGGCAATATTAGACCTTGTTTCGGGTTCAGCTAAAAAGAGTAAATTACGTATATCTACAAGCAGACTCAACATAGTGGCTTGGTCACAAAGAGACCACTGACCCCCTGACTTATTGTGCATGGAAATTCACACACACCTTTTGAAGAACAAAGGAATATTTGACTAGTTGGATGTTCCAACACATAACAATGGGAACAAAGACTTTCCTTATTGACTATCAGAGACATTGATGGAGGTTTTGTGCCTTTGGTGGAAGTGCTAGAGTGGAGTAAGATAATAGGAAAAGGAAGATAAGAAAAGATAAGGTTAAAGGCCTTTGTGAAGATGTTTTTTTGTCAAAGAACTTAAGTTTAATATTATTTCTTTCTGACTCACGAAATGAGTTACAATAAAAATTTATGTGTTCTTTTCACTGAAACTGAATGTCTTTTTTTGTCAAATCCATGATTTTAAGGCTACTTGAAGCCACGCCAAGTAATTGTTAGAGTTCCACAGTCAAAGAAATACTGTACAACTTTGATCTAAAGAATGTTGTTCCATCTGAGATTTAACTTTATATTATATGCAAAAGCCACAATTGATGAGTCTAAATTACTGGCATAGGAGGCTGGGTCATGTGATATTTTAAAACAATAATAAACTTGGTGAAAGAAACCTTGTAAGAGGTCTCTTCAACAAGAGAATTTTGAAAATGACTATACTTGTGTTGCTTGTGAGAAGGGAAAGCAACACAAAGCCTCCTGTAAGGCCAAACTTGTAAGCTCTATCAGCCAACCCTCACAGATGTTTCATATGGACTTATTTGGTCCATTACATAGAATTATAACTGTTTATAGGCGTATTCAACCATAAATATATTCCTTAGTTGTGACTGATGACTTTAGCAAGTTTAGCTTGGGTTTTATATCTTACCTTAAGCTGAGATATTAGTGGGATTCTTAAGAGTTTATAAACATAAATAGAATACCAATTAAACCATAAGGTTAAAGTAATCAGGTGTGATAATGGGACATAATTCAAAAATAGGGAAACAAATGAATTCTATGGATTAAAAGGGATAAAAAGGAATTTAGTGTTGCCAGAACTCCACAACAAATGTTGTTGTTAAGAGAAAGAACAGGACTCTGATTAAGGCAGCTAGGACTATGCTAGCAGACTCACTTCTACCTACTGTATTTTGGGCTGAAGTAGTTAATACTACTTGTTATGTTCTAAATAGGGTTTTAGTGACCAAGTGGTATGTGTTTAATTACACATACCTATTACCTTTAAAAACAAGTTAAAATAACCAAAAACGGACTTAAAATGCCAAAAATATGCTTGTTTTGCTAATTGTGTTGTGCAGGAACGGATATCTAAGAAAAGGACGAAAAACGAAGCCAAAACGACAAAACCGGACACGGAATGGAAAAGCATGATAAAGACAAAGTCAAGACAAAGCCCAAATCTGAAAAAGTCAACCAAAGTCAACCCCGACAAATCCAAAAGTCAAAGCCATAAATGAAGAAAAATAAGTTTAGGGGCCAAAATTGCCAAGTCCCTAATGTTAGCCTCAAAATAATGAGTCGAACAATGGAAGTTCGTTCATAACTATATTAGGTCTCAGTCATTAAATAATTATATACTTGTAATAGGCAGACACGGTACTACGGCTCTTAATTGTAATGCTAACCGGTCGACTGTGATATCGGGCGAAAGCCCAAGTAATCCCGAGCCCGGAGGCCCGAAAAATACCAAGAGCATGAAAGCCTCTTGGTATTAATATAATTACTACTCCTCTCCAAGTATGGAGAGGGGTTTGAATCTTGTCAATCACTTGTTAATTCCATTTGGTAATTTTTTGCAAATAATCATAACCATCTTTTTCCTTCTTCTCTACCTTTCTCTTCTCTATTACTTCTCTCTACAATTCTTCCCAATTTTATCTCATCTTATTTTCATGTTTCAATAATGAAGTTTGACGGTTGTATTGTGTTTTCCGAAGATTTGTGTACTCATTCGCATCGGGTGGGTTTAGTTTTTGTTAGTTTTTTTGTTGATTCGTGTTTGTAATTTGTTTGTGATTTCGTTTTTATGAGTTCATTGGTTCGGCGTCGTTTCTTGGCTTAAAAACGTTTAGTCGTGGTCATTTCGTGTGTTGATAAGACAAACGCAAGGACGGAAAGAAGATAAAATCGTGCAAAGTAACTATTTGGACCGAACGAGCTTCATACTTGTTTGGACCGAACGAGTTTCTTTGTTCAAGGACCGATCGAGTGTTTTCCCTTCAAGGACCGAACGAGTCTCTTTGTTCAAGGACCGATCGAGTAACTTTAGTTTGGACCGAACGAGGGCTTGTTAGCTTGGACCGAACTAAGCACTCCCCATTGAGGATCGACACCACACATAACAGTAAAAGAAAAAGGAGAGTCTAAATTTTACGAGATCCGAACAGTCTAAATTCTTCGAGGATCGAACGAGTCTAATTCTTCGAGGATCGAACGAGTCTAATTCTTCGAGGACCGAACGAGTGGTGTTTGGATCGAACAAGAGAACCGAACTAGTCACATCTCTTGTGGACCGAACTAAAGGATCAAACTAGTTGATTTCTTTTAGAACCGAACTACACAACCGAACTAACGAACCGAACAAGCATGAACCGAACTAGGTGATTTACATAAGAACCGAACTAGTCATTTTTTGTTTTACGGTTTTTTCTTGATTTTGTAAAATCCCGTGAAAGATACGATTCTTCTCCTTCTGGTTTAAATCCAAGAATTTAAAAGTCCCCGTGAACATTATTGTACTCCATCCAAAACAACAAATCGCTTTAACCTGCTTAAGATCATACATAATTCTTCTCACTTCATAAGTCTACAATCATTTCATTCATGATGACTTCCATTTGCTACTTCCACAACCGACAGTCAAATGCATACATCATCATGGCAGCTGGGATTCAAGGGATCGTCCACCAATGCTTGCAACAGGACGATATGCACAATGGCGATCACGGTTCTTATGATACATTGATACAAGACCAAATGGTGATGCCTTACGAAAGTGCATTCTCACAGGTCCTTATACTCCAACAATGGTCACAAATTTTTAAACTCTAACACCTTTTAAAACAGATTAATATTACTTAAGTTAGTTAGTTAAAACTGGCTTAGTTACATTAACCTATTGCAAAGACCATTTTGACCCATTTTAAGCATTGACCCAAACACTCCCTTAAATCTTCAAAGTCCATTTTCTTACTGACTTAGGCTGATTTAATTCATGGTAAGTAAAAACAAATGACTAACTAGAATTTTTGAGCAAATTTAAGCACATAAAACACAAGATTAAGCACTTAACATAAGCAAATCACATATGGCAGTTTTTAAAGCATAAAAGACAGAATTTTTGTAAAACATAAATTTCATTAAAAAGTAAAGTTTACAAGGTTAAAACTAAAATGGCAGAATAAAAAAAACTATAAAACATAAATTAAAACTATAGCTAATCCTACACACCCCCCTTTACTGTTCATCTTCTTTCTTCTTTAAATAAGGCTGAGTGTCTTCAATTCATTGTGCTAGTTGTGTTTCTTTGGTGAGGAGAGACCAAAAACATCCGAGGAAAACCAAAGCAATCCAAGCCCTTGGTTTTCCTTTGTGCCCAAGTCGTGTGATCTCAACCTTTCTTTTTCATAGCCAATGGGTGAAGGGAGGATTGCCAAGGTGGCTTTGTGGCCATGTGGGTGTGGGGTAAGATGGGTGTAATGGGTTTGGACGGATTTGAAGGGTGTTTCGAGGTGTTGATGGTGACAGGGGTGGGGTTGTGTTTTTGGCGGGAATGGGTGAAAGAAGATAAACAGTGTTTATCTAATTTTAAAAATGACAGGGTAAATGTTTGAGGTTTGGGCAATAGTGGTCCCTCAAAGATATATGTTACTTTGCAACGATCGTCCTTGTAATTTACAATTTTGGTCCCTGGAGTTTAAGGGGTATCACACCGTTAGTCCTTTTGGACTAACAATGTTAGTCCTTTAGGGACTAACGGTGTAGGGATAGTGGTGTTAAGTGCTAACACCCGTTGAGTGGTTTAAAAAAAAGTTGGGCCGGTTGGTTTAAATGGGTTTGGGCCGGGTAGTTATAAAAATGGGTTTTGGGCTTTTTGGACTAAATGCTTTTAATTTCAATAAAGTGGGCTGATCCGGGCCCACTAGGTGGGTACGGGTGGGCCCATTTTTAGAAATTTAGGTTTTCGGGTTCGGTTTTTGATTCTCTTTCCAACACCATATCCCGGGGTTGACTTTGACTTCGTCTTGACTTCATTAATTGCACAAACGTCGTCGAGTCGATCCGGGAATTTTCGTTTTAGCTCCGTTTTCAATCCTTTTGAACCCTCGGCCTCAGTTTTTCGTGCTCTTTCCAAATCCGTGCTCAGTTTTGTCTGGTTTGGCTTTGTTTTTGTCCTTTAGTGAATATCCGGTACCTGCACAGCACAAACACAAAAACAGGCATATTTATGGCATTTTATGTGCGTTTTTGGTCGTATAGGGTCGTTTTATAAGGTAAAAGGTATGTGTAATTACACACATACCAAGCAACAAGCTTCACTTCAAGCTTAGTACCCTTATGCATAAAAGTTTAAAACAGATATAAAATTAGGAAACCATATATTATTAAATCTAGTATGATGCTTACATGAATTTGAGGTATATATAATACCCGAAGAGTGGACTTTGAGACATCCCTTAGAACTTATGAATTGTGTAAAAGATGTTAAATTCATAAGCACTATCCGTTATCTCATTACGCTTATAACTTAGAGTTTCTAAAGTTCACTGCGGTTGTCGCTCTGTCCGTTATGCTCTCAGCCTCAGCCAAACCTGGCCGAAATTCAACCAAACACACACTATCAGATTTTTTTACATGTCCCTGTTATTATTTTTTGGGGTTAAGCCAAAAGAAGCTATCAACTTTTTAAGAGTGGTGTTACACAATAAGCTAAAATATTCAGCGTCCGTAAAAAAATTAAGCAAAAAAAATGCTAATCAAGTCTACAAAGACAAAATACTGACAACCATTACCAAAAAAACAAAAACACATAAAAGCACGAATGTTTAGCATTTTTTTTATAAAAAGCCAAAATTTCCGACTCGCAACAAAAAAAATTATTATTTTTTGGGGTTAAGCTAAAAGAAGCTATCAACTTTTTAAGAGTGGTGTTACACAATAAGCTGAAATATTCAGCGTTCGTAAAAAAAATTAAGCAATCCCAAAAACCATAATCAAAAATCATTAAAAAATCAGTCAAGCAATCCCAAAAAAATTAATTATTAAATTTTCAAAAGGGTTAAAAAAGATAGCTTAACCTTCTTATATCCCCATATCATGCCGTTTATCATCATCATCATCCTCCCACATGCGACTCTTGGTTTGATGAAGCGAGGTGTACGGTTAACGGAGAAGAGACACCGATTATTTTGTGTGTGTGTATGTGTTTCTGGCCACCACCATCCGGTGGAGAAAGTTCGATGATCCATGAGGCGGTTTGTGTGTGTTTTAGAGTAGGAGAGACGGTGAGAGATTTGTATGTATAAAGGCGTGTGCGTTTTTTTTTGTTTTTTTATCTATTGAGATAACACGTGCCCCACGTACGTGTACTACAACTCAAAAAACCCCGGGTTGGGCCGGTTCATTCAATGCATTGGAAAACCAGAACATACGAACCATTAAGGTGAACTGGGGTTTTTTTAGCATTTAATGGACCTCAAATTGACAATCTTACTCTTTATACTAAAGGTATAACTAGCATGTTAATGTTACGCGTATTCTGAGAAGCTTAATAAAAACCGGAGTTGAATTAGTATAATATTTGTAGCCATCCTATTATATCCATGGGTCTTGATCCATCATTATAACGAGGTTTGTAACCCGCGCTCCGCTGCGGAGCGCGGGTGTTCGTTAAGGATGGATGTGGCTTCGCGGGGTGTTTGTGCACGGAAGTATTATATGCGACGAAACCTTATATTTGTAGGCTTCTTTGGCATTAGCAAGAGGAAAGCATTAGAGCTTAAGTGATTATCAATAAGCAGAGCAAGAGTAGCATATAAGTTGATAAAAAAGCAATGCCGCAAAATCATCGATCTGGGTAGTACACAAAAATATTAAACAATACGATCCTAATACCAAAAAGTTGTGTAGGGAATAAGCGGTAATATCATATAAAAAATGGTAAAGACGGGGATTTTCAAAACTTATGAGTCTTTAACTCCCTTGATGAACACTTAGATATCTTATACTACCCCCATATTTGCGAGGTTATTAGTTAGAGGGTGATGAGATCATACTTCTAAAAATGCTTACTTTCATAGCCTTGCGTGAGGAACACGACATATACTTAGTATGGGGCGATTTTTGGTATGTGTTTTATTCTCTACCTTTTACCTTTAAAAACAAGCTAAAGTAACCAAAAACGGACTTAAAACGCAAAAATATGGCTTGTTTTGCTAATTGTGTTGTCGCTATGATCGGATATCTTAGAAAAAATGGACGAAAAACGAAGCCAAAAGACAAAACGAACACAGAATGGAAAAAGCTAATGAATAAGACAAAGTCTAAGACAAAAGCCCAAGTCTGAAAAAGTCAACCCCGACAAATCCAAAGTCAAACCCGAAGCCATAAGTGAAGAAAATAAGTTTTAGGGGCCAACAATTGCCAAGTCCCTACTTATTTAATGAAGGAATGAAGAAAGAAAATACTTGTGAGGACTAAAACTGCCAACCTCAAAAAGTCATACACCAATAGGATTATTGCAAAAACACTTATAAATTTGGGGACGCTTTTCTGTCCAAATCCCCAAAATGTTAACTCACAAGGACCATTGAATGCATATAACACATATATACAATTGGGGTGTGTTTTTGCCAAGCGCTTTAAACTAAAAGACAACACAAGGAGTTGTATTGCGACATGACACCTATAACCATAAGGGACTATTTTGTTGACAAACTCCCACAAACCTCACCCCCCGTTTTAAAATACTGTACATCTTCATCACCCTTTCCCGCCAAACTCATAACCCCACAACCTGTCACTCTCATCCCTCGTTGACCTCCCCATGTCCATCCAAACCCTTCACTCTCATAAACCCCACCCCCACATGGTCCTTGTCCACGATGGCAATCCAAAGTACCTCAATTCGATCAATGGTTGAGATCACTTTGAGTGGGCAGTACTCAAGACCAAGGGCCAGGATTTGTTTTGTGTTTATACACTCACAACAAGCACAAAGAGCTGTTTTCGTCTCTACAAAGAAGCACACAAGTGAAGACAAGAAGAGAAAAACCCTAGCTCGTCTATATAAAAAGCTTGTAAGTCATTTTGGCAGTTTAGTTTTTTTAGCCTAGTTCAGTTTTAAAGTTTTTAAGAAGTTTAATTTTTATGCACTTGTATTTTTTTAAGATTAATGAAAATTCAGTTTTATGTCTTAATTTTTGTTCCAAATTCTTAAAGTTATCTCAAGACTTTTAAGCTCAATATAAGCCACTTTATAATCTGTTTTAAACTTTGATACAAGAATTTAAGAAAAAATTAAAAAGAAAAAAAAAGGTTACTGTTTGATTAAGCTAATGGATGAATGAGCAAACATGGATGGCTCATTGGGTATTTAGTTTAGCTTATTTATAAGCTAAGGGTAGGATTAGAGCTTATTTAGGTTCATTTACTCCTGTTTTGAGCAAGGAGTTAAGGTATGCCCTCTTTTTAATTTTTCAGCTTATGAGTACTGTAGCAATAGCTTATTAAGTGCTTATTCTTAGCTTATTCTTGCTTTTCTTACTTGTTTATGTCCTATTTGTGTTTTCTATTGATTGTATGCCTTTGTTTAAGCTTAAAGAGAAAACTGCCTAAAATAGCTTATTTCTACTTTTTGCTTATTAGCTTATTAAAGTGCTTATTTGCTTTTTCTTTTTACCTTTTTGTGCTTAACCATGCTTGTTTAATACTTGTCTTTAAAATTTAGTGCTTACTTTAGTCTTTACAAATGTTAAAACCCGTTTTTAAAATTATAAAGGGGTGTTTGGGTTAAGCCCAAAATGGGATGGTTATGGGTTGGTGTCACTTTGCCATCCTTGGCTAAGTGCATTTAGCTCATTTGAGCTTGTTTTTCTAAAAGTTGTAAGCAAAAAGTGTAATTTAAGTTTTATCAAAGATTGCTAAAAAATTGTTAAGTCAAAAGCCACTTTACACAGCTTATTTGATTAAGCTGAGTAAAAGCCTTTCATATCTTTGTTTTGAGTCCTCATTTGAGTGTCTAAACAAGTTTTTAAAAGTGTTTTGAGTCATTCTTTTACCTAAGTCAAACTGCCAAAAAAATTGGTGTCATCTTTTAGTGAAAAAAAAAGAAAAAGCTCTTTTTCAAAAGCAAAAACCAGCAGGTTTAATTGGTTTTTAGAAAATGAAATTTTTGAATATAAGCTCAATAGGAGCTATGCTCAATCTGTTTTAGTTTTATTTTGCAATTTGAGCTTATTTAGTAGCTTTTTAGCAAGCTTCTTTTTTAGCCCTTAGAAACTGAAGCTCCCCTGGTGCAAAATAGCTTGCTTATCAGCAATTCTTTAGCTTATTTCTAAGTTAATGTTTAGTGTTTCTTTGCTTTTATAGAAAGCTCATAAGCTGTTGTTTAAGCCCTAGAAGCCTTAGACCCTAAGACCCCCTCTAGTTGCTTAATTTTAAGCCCATAGTTACCCCTTTGGCTGTTTAGCTTGCAAGTGTATGAAGTTTGCTTATTTTCTTTCTTAGCTTATTCAGTGATCTAAATTTGCTTTTTCCTATTGTTATATGCTTATTGAGTGTGCTAGATATGTTTGTTGCCTGTGTGTTGCTTAGTTGCCATTGGTTCTTGCTTATCTTGTGCTAAAAAAAATCCAATGTCAAAAAAAAAGATTTATTAAGCCTTTAAGCTCTTACAGCCCTTCTGCACAAGCTTTTAGGTGTTGTTTCGGCTTATTCTTAGCTTTTCACAAAAAGTTGTAGTTATGATAAATGATTAGTGCAATGTGCTTATTTAGTTTGTATAAAAAGTTTTTCTAAAAAAAAGGGGGATAAGGGGAAACCCGGGTGAGCAAGACTCGAACCCGGGTCTCAACCCTCATCAACCCTCTTTTATACCAACACCCTTACCGCTGTGCCCTTGGGACTTCTTCGTTAGAAGCCCAAGTGGTTATTTATTTAACCACGTTTTGGCCAATAAGCCTTTCAGCCCTTGTGGGCTTATTCCTGCTTTTTACACAACACATATAGGGAGCAAGTTAGTTTTTTCCTAGGATAGTCATAGCATAAATCTATTTTTCTGTTATTTTTCGGTTAATTTTTACTGTTCTTCTACTAATTTTTATAATTTATATTCTTTTAAACTGTTTTTATTATAAAAAATAAATAAAAGATCCAAAAAATATTTCTTTTTACAAAATTTTCTTTTATCATCTTTTACTTAGGAAAAATAGAAAATCATTCGTAGGGTCGTTTTTGCAAAATCTCACTTTTTAAAGAACGGGATTTAGCCCCGTTTTTGTTTTTTCATTTTAAAGCTCGTTTTAACTCTGTTTTCGTTCTAGTCTTTTTTATTCTTCATTATTAGTCCCCTAGAGTAGATTAGAAGTAAAAATTTCTTTGTAGGGTTAATTTTTAAATTTTAGGTTTTTGACCCCTTGTTCGGGATTCCTGCTCTCGTTTTTCAGTATAATTTTATAATTTTTAGGTTTTTCTCAATCGTTTTAGCTTATTATTGATTAATTTAGCTTTCTAAACTCCCAAATCATTAATCTCATTCAAACTCCAATTTCCCGACTGGTGATCGATCTCTAAGCAACAGCCTCGCTAGGGATATAAAACGACACGAGGATAATCTATATACTTTCGGTTTCACGATTATTTTTTAGATTATATATTATATATATTTCTCATTTATATTTATGATATAAAGGGTTAGTTTAACACCAATCAGCCATCTTGAACCGTAGCTTTGTTCCTTGCATTAGAAGACGTTCTAAGTTGATTGTTTGTTGATGAAAGATGTTGGTTTGTTACGATTGAGTGAGGAGGGCAAGTGAGTTGGATTATATTAAACTTTCAATCAGTTTTCAGTGAAGAACTTCCACAGTCAGTTGAAAGTTGTCCAGCAATAGGATGGTTCATTTGGAGGATTGTGGAGATTGGTTGATGTGTTGGATTTTTTTTTTTTTTTTTTTTTTTTTTATTTTTTTTTTTTTTTTTTTTTTATTTGCTGAACAGAGCATTCGACATAGTGCAAAGGTTTCATGAGTTGGTTGAAGGAAAAGCTTTCCATCATTGTTATTGTTTTCTCTATTAGATGTTACCTCATGTTGCTTCAAATAGGCTTAAGCTGATCAAAAAATTAGACTCCATCAAAACTTGTTAAGTTTGACTTCAGTTATGAATCTTACTCACTACGGTACACATGTTGTCACAACTTAGAGTTAAGTGCATCTGGGCTTGGTCATACTTGTTGTTTTCATGTCATTAATGTGGCTTCGTAAACTATCAATAGTATCCTCTGTGAATGGTTTCTCCTTGATGTGAAGGAAGTGTTCAAATTCATCGTATAACTGGAGATTTCCCTGTATCTTTGTTAATCAGAATAGAATCTTCCCGTTAATCTTCACATTGTACCAATATGTATTTGGCGTCAGTATGTATACCTTTATGTAGGTTATTTGTTGCCACGAATGTCAGCTTTTATAAACCTTTACTTTTCTTCAGGCTGAAAGGTCGTTAAGGACTCTTCGGACGTACTTGGACCTTGTTGAACTGCACCAGCAGTTCCTTTGCAGCTTAGCAATAATATATGAGACTCGTTCCCATTTGAATGGGACCTTCTTAATGGACTTCATTATATTCTCTCTATTCTCCTTTCCAGACAGGTACAGAGTTTATACGTTGTTGCCAAGATTCAATGTATGTTCTCTCATGCATTGTGTGCGTATATCAGACCGGCACATGGATATCTTTACTGACATACTAGAGAAATCTTGTTTTATTAGGATATGATATGTTTTGATCGATCAAGATTAGGGAGTATTCGTTTAAAGTGGTGGTTAAGTATTTGGCTTTTTGTTATAGTGATATTAAAGTCCCAAGTTTGAATAAGTTCAAACGTGCTCAAACAGTTGCTCAACCTCAGCCGCTCCAGATTGATCATTTAGCAACTCGCCTTGATGAAAGTAAAAAGCAACCCGCCGCTAAGTTTAGTGAGCAAATAGCCGTTTGCATTTTCAAGCCAACCAGCCGCTATTGTTTAAAACCGTTCGTAGCTTCTTTTAGATATTTGCTTAGTTAAAAATATTCAAACGTTGGTCAACTCTGTTCTAACCGCTGCCTATTACAATAAAGCAAAACCACCGTAGTGAACTCCTCGCCGCGTGTTTAAGCAACTGCCGCAAAAGAAACACGCGTTTTGTGTTTAGACAGTTGAGTCACCTACTAAATTATAGATTCTATTTAAGCAAACCACCGTGAAGAATTTCTGGCAATACCTCTACAAAAGAACATACGGTACTTTTTTATCACACAAATATGCACTTATAAAGTCAACCTTTTGAATGATTTTGCTTGATTTCTTTTGCCAAAACACAGTACAACATCGGCATAGCCACTAGAAAACACCCAAAACTTTAACATTTCAAACATCAATTCAGTTTGGGGAATTTAACAAAACAACGAGCTACTAACCTTTATATGTTGCACTTTCTTGATTCTAAAACAAGCAAGAAATCGACATACACCGATCGTGGATCCATCCCATGTGCTCTGTGCCTAATTGTGGTATATCATATAATCATAACCCGGGGTCGATTCTTGGATTTGGCTAGTTTCTAGAGAGAGAAACACATAGAGAGATATTTCTAGAGAGAAGGAAATGTTATGTGTAAAAGGAAAATGAATAAATGACTAGCTTGCCTCTTCCAAAGTTGGAAGAGGCTTATATAGTTCTTAACAATATAGGGTATTATTAACGGCTTAATACGAAATATCATATATTTAACTATTAAACTACGAGCTATAATAAAAAGTAAAATACACGGGGTGACCGAGTCTTTTTCTAATATCTAACATCTAGTCTATGTTAATTCTATCCTATTCTAAACCTATAACAGTCCTAGTCCTAATTCTAACAGGAAAAGAGGGGTTTTCAGCCTAAGAGACTGGCACGGTTTGGTTGGTGACTACAATCAATTCAAGGCCTTTAACCATCACGCGGAGCTAAATTAACAAAGGATAAAGTAGCAGTCTGAGCCAAATATAAGAAAACTGTATTAACCATTATTAATCCGATTAGAAAGTTGGTTTGTTTATTGATGATGGAAAAACTATTTAGAATGGAATTAGAGTTAATGCTGGTGACTCAAAGTTAATGCAGGCTAGGCTATAAACTTACTAATGTTGGGTTATACTACTGGGCTGATAGTTACATGTTGTTGGGCGTTATTTACCATATAACTTCGATTAAGGGTTCAATCGATTCTTTAATCAATTTCACTCTTTCAAATACTCTCTAACTATAAACCCTAACTCAATTTTATCATGCATTATCAAAACCAACATAAATGACGACTCTAAAGTTTGTTGATACTCATAATATGGTCGTATTTTTGTCTAAACCCACAAAGAGTGATGGGTTTGAACAAATTGTGGATTTTTTGAATGCACACCCTATAAGGCATGCATTAACGATTAATCCTACAATATATATTTCTTTGCATTGAATAATTCTGGTCTACTGTCAAGGTCAAAACTATCAATGGGGAAGCACAGTTACATGCCTTAGTAGATGGAAAAAAGATAATTGTCACTGAATCATCTGTTAGAAGGGATCTTCAACTAGCAGATGAGGAAGGTGTTGATTGTTTACCGAATTCTACCATTTTTGAACAACTTACACTGTTGGGGTATGAGAAAATTCACAAAAACTAACTTTCTATAAACCATTCTTTTCCCCATAATGGGTATTTCTAATTCATACTATTTTACAGTGTCTAAGTCCAAAGACTACTGCATGGAATGAGTTTAGTAGTACTATGGCATCTGCCATTATCTGTTTAGCTACAAACCAGAAATTCAACTTTTCAAAATTCATGGTTGTGAATGTATGTGTGTTACGTGGTAATATTGTCTGGCAAATTTTTTGATGTATCACGTTATGTACATGTATTTTTGATCCAACAACTTGAATGGCACGAACTCATAGTGAGAATTTATCTTGCAACCCTCACCAAACTAAAAGATTTTTGGTAATATAGAAGGTATGCAAAGGTTTTTATGTTAGTAGTAACACCTTTATTTCAAACAATTGGTGGTTCAAAACCACTTCACAATTGGGTAAGGTTTATCAATTCCAACTAGATCCTCATAACACACCTACTTTATCAACATGTATCACTCTAAAGACACAACAACCTAAGAGCCTAAGACGAACGGACACTCAGGTACCTCAGTCTAGTGATCCTATTGAAAATGTTGCAATGAGGCTGTCCTTTAAGGCAGTTGTTTGCTGGTAACTGTTTGGTAAGGGGGATGCCATATGCTTCTAATTAGAAGCAGAGCAGGACTGTTGTAACTTCAAATAAGACCCCAATCAAGGCAAACATCTAATGAATCTAGTTCCCTAGGAACTACTTAGGTGGTGGTCCTAAGCGCCAAGAAACCATGGGGGATACTATTGCCACACTAGGTTTAAGAGTAAATCTCAAAATTTAATGATTTAAGCTCGTAGAGGTAAACACTTCGAAAAAGTGATTGGAGGATAAGGACTTAAACTTATGAATTATGGCATATGTTTACACTTTACAAAAAATAGGGTTCTTGATTGGAGACAAAAGACCACTCAACATAATGAAATTGCTAGTTTGAAAAGGAGGGTCAAGAAGCTTGAAAAGAAAAATAGGTCAAGAACTCATAAGCTTAAGAGATTATACAAAGTTGGTTCGACTGCTAGGGTAGAATCCTCTAATAATGAAGAAAGTTTGGGTGAGGATGCATCCAAATAGGGGAGGATTAATGCTATTGATGCAGATGAAGAAATTACACTCGTTAGTGTTCAAAATGTAGATGAAAAGATGTTTGATGTGAATGTTTTAGATGGTGAGGAGGTGTTTGTTGTAGAACAAGAAGTTGTGATATAGGAAAATGCCTCGCTGGTAAGTAGTTAGTATGCTGTTAAGAGCAATAACTGTTAGTGTGCTATAACAACAAATTCGCTACCATTACAACTGTGATGATATTATTGTTGGCAAGCACTTATGGAAATAAAAAGTACAAAACCCAAGGAGAAAGGGTTGTTATACAAGAGCTGGGTGAATCTACAACAACAATATCTTCACAAATAATCTTCACAAAAAATCAGATGACAAAAGGTAAAGAATTATTGATAGAAACCTGTGAAGGATATGAAGAAGAAGATCTAATCATGCTTGATGAAGAAGCTACTTTAAAATTACAAGCTAATCTTTGTTGGAACAGTAAAAGACTTGCAAAACGAGAAAAGCTAAAAAAGAAAAGTAGCTATATTGCCTTGATTGAAACATGGGGATTTGATATACAGGCAATGATATGTTGATCAATGTAATTGCTGAAAGTTGCAAAGCATAAGAAAAACAGAAGATTGTCTTATTGAGAAAAGGCTACAATATTTCAATAACTCTTAGAGAAAAGAAGAGTAAAGCTTTTTGCAGCTAAAAAGAGCAGAGGAGAAAAAGAAACAATCTCACCAATAAGCTCAACAGAGAAACATAATGTATACTTACCAAAAGTACATGGAAGGATACAAGCTTAAAGATTTGAAGTTTAAAGAGTTTGATTCTATCCAAGAGATGTTTAATAGATCATTAAAAAGGGTAAATACATTTGAAGACTTTAGAACAGAGTTGGTAGAAGGCAAAGAAAAGAGAGTAGGAAATAGTCTGATAGAAATAAGAACACAAAGAAGCAAAGGTGGATGTTTGACAAAGAAACAACAAAGCTTAAAACGGTGTGTAGAAAATCCTTCAATGAAGGAATAGTAACATATGATGCTTATAGCTATAGCTTCTTCTGTTTAAGTCTTCTAAGTGTTTGGTGAAGATTTTATTAAGAAGGGGAAAGCTATTATCAAATAATAAGAGTGATGGAAACGTCTCAAAACATACATGATCTTTTGTTCACATGCTTATAAGTTTTCTCAGGCCAAGATTTTTAGAAGACTTTGTAACCAAGTTGGGTTAAAAGCTAAATGAGTCACAAGACCAGTGGAAAGCCTGGATTTGGTATTTATGGGCGTGATTTGAAAAACAATGTTTGGAACCACAATGTAGAAGATAAGTATGGAGGAATAACAAAGAGATACAAGTGTTAGATTGGAAGCTGTAAGACTTCATGGTGGCAGTACATTCCTTAAGGATGAAACATATGCAGATTTACTATGTTGGGTAGAGATGAAAGTTATCCCCTTGCACCACTTACACTTTCTATGATGTTGGGAAAAAAAAAAGCTTATAATTGATTATGAAGTGAAAATGGGCTTATCTAATTCTTATAATTCATCATAAAAACTGCCCTAAAAAAGTAAAGAAGTGTTTAGAAGCATCTCTTGGTGTTGATGAAGCTTTAAATTGAAGAAACTTGTGATTTTGAGAAGAATATCAAGTTTAGGGGAGGAATGTTGGGATTAAAAGTCTTCTTGATGTTGTTTAAATTACTGCTGCTCATGTTTGTGTTAATACTGCTCAGCTAGAGTTAGTACTACTCAGCAACTTCAAAGAAAATATGCTAAGTGTTTATTACTGCTAGTACACAGTTAGTATTGCTAGTGATTATTAGTGCTGCTGACGAACTTCAAAGAAAATATGCTAAGTAGCTATTACTGTTAGTATACGAGTTCAGAAAATACTTAGCTAAAGTGTAGGTTGCTAGTGGAAAAATATGCTTGAAGTTACTACTGCTAGTGAATATCAAGTTAATGCTGCTAGTTAGTATTGCTTATATGATATGTATTAGTTGTTTATAGAAAAGATTTTAGATACTTGAAAGTTTGTAACGACTTGGATCCTTGGTGAATAAAAAAAGAAGGTCCTAGGGCATTGAATTTCATTACTAGTTGACGTATAATTAAACCTGCAATGTTATTTGGAATTCCCTAATTACTTTAGGAGTATTTGTATTATTATCCATTAATATATGGAGCTTAATATGTTGAATTGTTTCTATGTTCATTGAATTACTGTTTCATTGATAATTCTTCTTAATATTAAAGATTAGATTTTGCATAATCTTTAATACATTCAAACAAAGTTTCTACTATAGTTGTGTTAGTTTTTCGATATAACTAAACCATTTAACTAGATTAAGAAATTTGATTATTGTTTTTTTATAAGTGGGATCAACAAGTGGTATCAGAGCTTGTTGAGAAGCTGTGAATAAGAAGAACCTGTTTTTGCTAAAAGATATGGATCAAGATTCTGCACACATGGTGGCTGCATCTAAAGTTCCCATGCTCAAACCTGGTGAGTATGAGATATGGAGGATGAGGATTGAACAATATATCTAGATGATAGACTATGCACTGTAGGAAGTCATAGAGAATGGTGCAACCTTGCCAAAAACAACAACTGTGGAAGGTGTTGTGACAGTGATGCCTATTACAACTGCTGAAGAAAAGGCTCAGAGAAGATTAGAGGTGAAAGCTAGAAGTACTTTAATGATGGGCATTCCCAATGAACATCAGTTAAAGTTTAACTCTATAAAGGATGCTAAGAAGTTACTGGAAGCTGTTGAAAAGAGATTTGGTGGGAATGCAGCTACAAGAAAGACTCAAAGGAATCTCTTAAAGCAGCAATATGAAAACTTCACTGCTCCAAGCTCAGAGATGCTTGATCAAACTTTTGATAGGCTTCAAAAGCTTGTGAGTCAGTTGGAGCTTTCAAATGAAAAACTTTCATAAGAAGATGTTAATAAAAAAATATTAAGATGTTTGTCACCTGAGTGGACACACATGCTGTTGTGTGGAGGATTAAAGCTGATTTGGTATACATAAGGCATGGATGATCTCTACAACAGCCTCAAGGTGTATGAACCAGAAGTTAAAGGGATGTCTAGCTGAAGTTCAAGCACACAGAACATGGCTTTTGTGTCCTCTTCAAATAACAACACTAGCAGTACTAATGGAGCAGTTAATACTGCTCAAGTAGTTAATACCGCTCATGGAGTTTTTACTGCTAGCACTTAAGTTAATGATGCTTACTCTACAAATATTGATAACTTAAGTGATGCTGTTATTTGTGCATTCTTTGCTAGTCAACCAAATAGTCCTCAACTTGTACATCAGGACTTGCAACAAATCCATCTAGATGACATGGAAGAGATGGATTTGAGATGGCAACTGGCCCCCCATGGGGGTTTGGGGGTGGGGATATGAGGGAAAGAAGGGTTTTTGAGTATAAGGAAGGAAATTACTAGTTAATGGACAATGAGGAACTATTGGTTTTGATAAGCCCAAAGTGGAATGCTACAACTGCCATAAGAGAGGACATTTTGCTAGGGAGTGCAGAGCTCCAAGAAATCACGACAACAAGAACAAGGAAAGCTCAAGAAGGAGTATGCCTGTAGAAACATCTACATACATAGCTTTGGTGTCATGCGATGGTCTTGGTGGATATGACTGGAGTGATCAGGCGAAGGAAGGGCTTAATTATGCACTCATGGCTTTCTCATCTTCAAGTTCTGACTCTGAGGTATCCAATGTTTCTATTTGTTCAAAATCTTGTTTGAAAACTATTGAATCTCTTAAATCTCAAAATGATCAACTATTAAAAGATTTAAAGAAATCCGAGTTAATGGTTTTAGGTTATAAGACAGGTTTAGAGTCTGTGGAAGAAAAAATTGAAGTTTATAAAGCAAATAAGTCTATTTATTTACGAGATATTAAGGGCTTAAATTTGAAATTCACATAGGATAAATAACTATTAGAGAGCTTAGGAAAAAGCTTGACATAGTTCAAAAAGAAAAAGATGGCATTCAACTTAATGTAGATAAATTTGAATATGCATTTAAAAGTTTAAACAAGCTCATAGAGTGTCAAATAGTTGACAATTGCAAGAAAGGTTTAGGCTATGAAAATTATAATGTGGTTTAGATGAGTTTGTTAATAAGCCTGTAGTTGAGAACTGTAAAGCTATGGTATTAAAGAAGAGACTTAAGGTAGTTAGGAAGAAGAATTATGATGCCCAGTTTTGAAGAATAGGTGTCATATGATGAGAAAGATGATCGTGTTCTCAGCTAAACTTTGAAAAGAAAATAGTTAGCCTAGTATGTTAAGAAAGAGTTTGTCAAATATAAACAACAAGAAAAAAATACTAGGAACACTATTAAAAAGTTGAAGCAACATAGGAAAAAGACCTAACAGAATCCAAGTGGCAATCAAATAATTGGAAAATTTGATGTCTCAAAAACTAGGAAATAATTTTGAGATGTTTAATAGGCCTGTTATGTGTGTTGAAGCTTTGATCATTAGCCGGTTTGATTGCAATTACATCAAAAATGAGTTTCAAAAATCAAAGGTTGGTAAAACCTGTTTGAACAATTCTCAAAGGATATATCTCATCAAAACTTTGCTAAAAAGACTCACCCGTATGCTAAAAGGAACTTGGTTCCAAGAGCAGTACTAATGAAATGGTTTGTATCAATTAATTCTGCTAGAAAAAATATTTCAAAACACACAATATTGGTTATACAGCTAGACAAGTTATGGTTGTGATCACTCAAAACAACATTGAATGGCATAGACAATGTTAAATCTTTCTAAATAGCAATCAATTGTAAGAGGCCCATTCATGAAGAACACAACATTTAAAAACAGTTATATTAATCAAAGGGTTAATACTGTTAGGAATAAAAAATTTAATACTTCTAAGCCAAAAGTAGTAGTTAATGCTGTTAAAGAAAATAATTTTAATGTTGTTAAGGGCTCATCTTGTTGGGTTTGGAAATCAAAGCATAAAGTTTTAGACATTTTTCTAAACATAACAGTGCATCAATCACCCTAAAAAAAGTTTAATTATGTTGATGCACAAGGCAGATCCAAGTCAGTGATGGCTTGGGTCCCCAAAACAAAATAATTTTCTTACCTAATGTGCAGGGCAATCCACAAATAGATTTACAGGAACAAGGAGTAATTGATAGTGGATGCTCAAGGCACATGACAGGGAACATGTCCTCTCTTATAGGGATATGAGAGAATATAGGGAGGATATGTTGTTATCTTTGGGAGGAAACCCCAAAGGGAGGGGAAAATCACAGGAAAACTGTTCCATGTAAACTGGTAATCCAGATTTTGAAAATGTGTATATATGAGAGATTTAAGTTAAAGTTAAATTCTCTTTAGTTGTTCACAAATGTGTGATAAAGATAGTGTTCTCTTTTAATGACTCTGAAAAGTATTGTTTTATCTCCAAACCTTTTAGATAATTGTTAAAAGTCAAAGTTTTACTTAGAGTTCCTAGAAAGAACAATATGTATAGTGTTGATTTAAAGAACATAGTTCCTAAAGGAGGTTTAACTTTCCTTTTTGCAAAAGCCACATCTGATGAATCTAAACTTTGGCATAGAAGGCTAGGTCACTTAAATATTAAAACAATGAATAAATTGGTTAAGGGAAATCTTGTAAGAGGTTTACCTTCTAAACTTTTTGAAAATGATCAAACCTGTGTTGCTTGTCAAAAAGGAAAGCAGCACAAAGCCTCTTGTAAGTCCAAAACAGAGAACTCAATCAGTCTTCCTTTACATTTGTTGCATATGGACTTGTTTGGTCCAACATTTGTAAAAAGCCTTATGAAGAAAATGTATTGCCTAGTTGTCACAGATGATTTTAGTAGGTTTACATGGGTTTTCTTTCTAGCTACTAAGGATGAGACTGGTGGCATTTTTAAGTCCTTTATAACTGGTATAGAAAATCTAGTAGATCACAAGGTTAAGGTGATTAGGTGTGATATTGGAACTGAATTCCAAAACAAAGAAATGAATCAATTTTGTGAAATGAAGGGTATTTTAAGACAATTTAGTATAGCTAAAACTCCTCAACAAAATGGATTTGCTGAGAGGAGGAATAGGATACTAATTGAGGCTGCTAAGACTATGCTAGCTGATTCTAAGTTGCCAACTACTTTTTGGGCAAAAGCAGTTAATACTACTTGCTATGTACAAAATAGAGTGTTAGTAGTTAAGCCTCATAACAATACCCCATATGAACTTTTTCATGATAGAACACCAACTTTAAGTTTTATGAGACCATTTGGGTATCTTGTTACTATTCTTAATATCATAAATCACTTAGGCAAATTTGATGGTAAGGCTAATAAAGGTTTCTTTATTGGATACTCCTTGAATAGTAAAGCCTTTAGAGTATTTAATAGTAGAACAAGGATAGTGGAAGAAAACTTGCATATTAGGTTTAGTGAGAGTACACCTAATGCTGTAGGTAATGGACCAGATTGGCTATTTGATATTGATGCGCTAACAAGAAAAATGAATTATGAGCCAATTGTTGCAGGTACACAGTCTAATGGTTTTGCAGGTACAAAAGCAAGTGATAATGCAGGTCAAGCTAGAAAGGAGACATAACCTGTCAAGGATTACATTTTGCTTCCATTATGGACTACATATCTACTATATTCTCAAGATCCAAAGAGTTCTCATGATGATGGATCCAAACCTTCAAGTGATGATGGAAAAAGGTTGATGAAGATCCAAGAAAAAAAGTGTATGTAATTATCAAGAGAAGGAAGATAATGTTAATAGCACTAACAATGTTAATATTTTTGGCACAAATGAGGTTAATGTTGTTGGTAGAAAAACAAGCATTAAACTTCCATTTGATCCAAATATGCTTGCTTTGGAAGATTATAGCATATTTGACTTCTCAAGAGATGATGTAGCTGATAGTGCAGTGGCTAACATGAACAATTTAGATACAACAATCCATGTCAGTCCTATTATAACTACAAGAATTCATAAAGATCATCCTCTTAATCAAGCGATTGGAGATTTGCAATTAGCTACACAAACAAGAAAGATGTCAAAGAATTTGGAGGAACATGGGTTTGTTAGTACTATTCAACAAAGAACAAACCATAAAGACCTTTAAAACTGCTTATTTGCTTTTTATCATAAGAAGAACCCAAAAAGGAAATTCATGCATTGAAGGATCCAAGCTGGATAGAGGCTATGCAGGAAGAGCTTCTACAATTCAAGTTACAAGAAGTTTAGACTTTAGTGGATTTACCAAATGGAAAAAAGGCTATAGGCTATAAATGGGTTTTCAGGAATAAAAATGATGAAAGGGGAATTGTGATAAGAAATAAAGCAAGATTGGTTGCTCAAGGATACACACAATAAGAAGAGATTGACTATGATGAAGTCTTTGCCCCTGTTGCAAGAATTAAAGCAATTAGGCTATTTTTAGCTTATGCTTCATTTAAAGATTTTTTGGTGTATCAAATAGATGTAAAAAGTGCTTTTCTGTATGGGAAGATTGAAGAAAAGGTGTATGTATGTCAACCACCAGGATTTGAAGATCCAGACTTTCCTGATAGAGTATAAAAGGTTGAAAAAACACTGTATGGACTACATCAAGCTCCCAGAGCTTGGTATGAAACCTTGTCAACATATATGTTGGACAATGGGTTTCCAAAAGGGAAAATAGACAAGACCTTATTCATCAAAAGGTACAACGGTGATATTTTGTTGGTCCAAGTTTATGTGGATGATATCATCTTTGGTTCAACAAAGAAGGAGCTATGCATTGCATTTGAGAAGTTGATGCATGAGAAATTTCAGATGAGTTCTATGGGAGAACTTACATTCTTATTGGGATTACAAGTAAAGCAGAAGAAGGATGATATATTTATTAGTCAAGACAAATATGCTAAAGAAATTTTAAAGAAATTTAGGTTTACAGAAGTCAAGACTGAAAGCACACCAATAGAAACTCAAAAGCCTCTGCTCAAGAATGAAGATGGTGAAGAAGTGGATGTTCATATGTATAGGTCAATGATTGGTTCATTGATGTATCTTACATATTCAAGACCTGACCTCATGTTTGCAGTATGTTCCTGTGCTAGATACCAAGTCAATCCAAAGGTTTCACATCTTCATGCTGTGAAAAGGATTTTTAGGCACTTAAAAGGTTAACCAAAAATGAACCTTTGGTATCCAAAAGGTTCTCCTTTTGATTTGCTAGCATACACTGATAGTGATTATGCTGGATCAAGCTTAGATAGGAAGTCTACAATAGGAGGTTGTCAATTCCTTAGAGGTAGATTAATATCATGGTAGTGCAAGAAACAGACATTAGTTGCAAATTTCACAACAGAAGCTGAGTATGTGGCTGCTTCAAGTTGATGTGGACAAGTACTTTAGATTTAGAATCAACTACTTAATTATGGGTATAATTTTATGCATACCAAGATCTTTATTGACAATAACAATATTATTTGCATAATTAAAAATCCTGTTTTTCATTCAAAAACAAAGCATATAGAGATGAGACATCATTTTATTAGAGATTGCAATGAAAAGAAATTGATTCAAATGGTCAAAATCCATACTGACAAGAATGTTGCAGATTCGCTTACAAAATCTTTTGATGTAAGTAGATTTCAATATTTGATTGTTAGTATTGGAATGCTAAATCTTTAAAGTTTTTTTTATCTCTTTATTTTTTGTAAGAGTTGGTTGTCAATGAATTTATACGTTAGTCATGTGTCATATAAAAGTCTTTTTTTGCTTGTTAGTTTCATTCGTATTGCTGGTCATATACTTTAATACTGTGAGGTTTATATGTCCTCGTTATATCATAATTCATTGTTAAGTATAATTAATATTGGTGACTAATTGCTATGCTCTGTGTTTTCTTCGTTTTTGGACTAACATTTTTGCAGCAGATATAAGCAAAGAAAAGTGTTAAATTTGATGATGGGAAAAGCTGTTTAGAATGTAAATTAGAGTTAATGTTGGTGATCAAAGTTAATGATGCTGACTAGGCATAACTTAACTACTGCTGGGTTAGTACTGCTGGGTGAAAGTTACTGTTGTTGAGTTGGTATTTTCCATAAATAGACTTACGATTAAGGGTTTTAATTGATCTTTAATCAGATTTCACTCTTTACAACATACTAGGACTACTTATACTACGCAAATTACTAAACTCAATTTTATCAGTCCATTATCAAAACCAAAAACATAAATGACGACTCTAAAGTTTACTAATACTCTATGATATGGTCGCACATTTTTGTCTAACACCACAAGTGCGTGATGGGGTTTAAACATATTGCGGATTTTTCTAAAAGCAGCACCCTACTAGGCATGCGTCTTAATTAGACGATGTTTGAGAGAATTTACTTGCGTGCGAAGGCTTAATCATAGTATTCATTTCTTTGCATTGAATGTGAGATATGTTGGTCTGTTAAGTGTTGTCAATGGTCGCGCGCGTCTCTATGACAAATGATTTGTTTGGGAGAGGTACAGTTTACATCAGCTCGAACGTCGCACCTCGGTAGATGGCAAGCAGATAACATCGACAATGTGAATAGTCCTGCTATGGAAGGGTATAATCATCAGTACTTAGTAGAAGAGGAAGGTGGTTGATTTTGTTTTACCCGAGAATTCATTAAAATTTTGAAGTTAACAGAGTCATTACACTGTATGTGGGGTTATTGAGAAAATTTCCCAAGAAAAAACTAAGCTTTCTACTAAACCATTCTATTTCGACCAACAAGTGTTGAGGACGAGAGGCTTTCTAGAATTCATAACTATTTTACGAGTGTGTTATAGTGTGCGCAATAGCAAGCGGTTATTGCATGGAAATGAGTTTAGTGGTAACACTTGATGCATATATTAAGCCTTTACTTTGGTTTAGTTACAAACTCCAGAGACAATACAACGCTTTTCAAAATTCATTTTTGTAGAACAGAAGAGTATGGAGATTTAGAAACTTGAATAATTTGTGTGGTGGAGAAATTTTTGATGTATCCAGAAGTTTGTCAAGTATTTTTGTAGAATCAACTACTGGATAGGGCTGTGAGGCTGGGCGAATCGGCGTATGTAGATGAGAAGTGGTTGTAGGGTAGGTGCGTTACGCGCTCATGTGGCGACTACGTAATGAGCCAGAAATTCAACTTTTCAAAATTCATTTTTGAAAGTATGATTAGAAACTTGGATAATTTGTCTGGCAAATTTTTGATGTATCCAAGGTTTGTACAAGTATTTTTGGATCAACAACTTGATGGGCTGCCAACTCATAAGAGAATTTATATTGCACCCTCTCACACTAAAAAGATTTTTGGAAATATGAGAAGGGTAGGCAAAGGTTTTTCTGGTAGAGTAACACCTTTATTTCAAACAATGGTGGTACAAAACCAATCACAATTGGGTGAAGGTTCAGCAATTCCAACTGATCCCCATCACACACCCACCTTTATTCAACCATCTACTCAACCTCAAAAGACACAACAACCTAGGAAGCCTAAAAGAAAGGACACTCAGGTACCTCAGCCTAGTGATCCTATTGAAAATGTTGCAGATGAGGCTGTCCATAAGGAGTTGGGTGACAGTTTGGTGAGGGCTGCCACTACTGCTTCTAGCTTAGAAGCAGAGCAGGACAGTGGTAACATCAATAAGACCCAATCCAAGGCAACACCTAATGAATCTAGTTCCCTAGGAACTACTTCAGGTGGTGGTCCCAGGTGCCAAGAAACCATGGGGGATACTATTGCTCAAACTAGGTTTGAGAGTGTATCTAAACATTCCAATGATTCACTGCTCGCAAGAGGTAACACACTTCAAAGTGATGAGGATAGACTTAAACTTGATGAATTAATGGCACTATGTACCACTTTACAAAACAGGGTTCTTGATTTGGAGAAGACAAAGACCACTCAACATAATGAGATTGCTAGTTTGAAAAGGAGGGTCAAGAAGCTTAAAAAGAATAATAGGTCAAGAACTCATAAGCTTAAGAGATTATACAAAGTTGGTTTGATTGCTAGGGTAAAATCCTCTGATAATGAAGAAAGTTTGGGTGAGGATGCATCCAAATAGAGGAGGATTGATGCTATTAATGCAGATGAATTACCCTGGTTAGTGTTCAAAATGTGGATGAAGAGGTGTTTGATGTGAATGTTTTAGATGGTGAGGAGATGTTTGTTGCAGAACAAGAAGTTGCTGATAATAAGGAAAATGGTGCTGGTAATGTAGTTAGTATTGCTGGTAATGCAACAACTGTTAGTTCCGCTACAACAACTACTGCTACAATTACAATTATTGATGATATTACTTTGGCTCAAGCACATATGGTAAATGAATATTGATGATATTACTTTGGCTCAAGAGTTGGGTGAATCTACAATAACAATATCTTTACAACTATCTTCACAACAATCACAAGACAAAGGTAAATGAATATTGATAGAACCTGTGAAGCCTATAAAGAAGAAAGATCTAATCATGCTTGATGAAGAAGCTGCTTTAAAATTACAAGCCTATTAATGAAGAAAGACTTGCAAGAGAGAAAGCTGAAAAAGAAAAAGAAGCCAATATTGCCTTGATTGAAACATGGGATGATATACAGGCAAAGATTGATGCTGATCATCAATTAGCTGAAAGATTGCAAGCACAAGAACAAGAAGAGTTGTCTATTGAAGAAAAGGCTACATTATTTCAACAACTCTTAGAGAAAAGAAGAAAGCATTTTGCTGCTAAAAGAGCATAAGAGAAAAGAAACAAACAACCAACAAAAGCTCAACAGAGAAAGATAATGTATACTTACCTAAAGAACATGGAAGGATACAAGCTCAAAGATTTGAAGTTTAATAAGTTTGATTCTATCTAAGAGATGTTTGATAGAGCATTCAAAAGGGTAAATACAATTGAAGACTTTAGAATAGAGTTGGTGGAAGGCAAAGAAAAGAGAGCGAGAACATAGCTGATACAAGAGAATGTAAAGAAGCAAAAGGTGGAAGATGACAAAGAAACAGCAGAGCTTAAACGGTGTTTGGAAATCCTTCCAGATGAAGAAGAGGTAACAATTGATGCTATACCTTTAGCTATTAAGTCTCCAAGTATTGTTGGCAGGAAGATTTATAAAGAAGGAAGAAAAAGATATTATCAAATAATGAGAGCTGATGGAAAATATCAAACATACATGATCTTTAGTCACTTGCTTAAAAGTTTTGACAGACAAGATTTGGAATATTTGTACAAGTTGGTAAAAGCTAAATATGAGTCAACAAGACCAGTAGAAGACTTGGATTTTTTGTTATGGGGTGATTTGAAAACAATGTTTGAACCACACGTAGAAGATAAAGTATGGAGGAATCAACAAGAATACAAAGTGTTGGATTGGAAGTTGTATGACTCCTGTGGAGTACATTCCTTGAAGATGCAACATATGCAGATTTATATGTTGGTAGAGAAGAAGTATCCCCTTGCACCACTTACACTTTCAATGATGTTGGAAAAGAAGCATAATTGATTATGAAAATGAAATGGCTTATCAGCTTCTTAAATTCTTCATAAAACAGCTTAAGAAGTAAAGAAGTGTTTGGAAGCATCCTCCTGGTATTGATGAAGCTTTAAATGAAGAAACTTGATGATTTTGAAGAAGAATATCAAGTTTTTGGGGAGGATTTTGGGTTGGGATTAAAAGTCTTCTTGATGTTGTTTGAATTGCTGCTGCTCATGTTTGTGTTAATGCTGCTCAGCTAGAGTTAGTACTACTCAGAGACTTCAAAGAAAATATGCTAAGTGTTTACTACTGCTAGTACACAGTTAGTACTACTAGTGAATATTAGTGCTGCTGATGAACTTCAAAGAAAATATGCTAAGTAGTTACTACTGTTAGTACAAAGTTAAGACTGCTCGGCTAAAGTTAATGCTGCTAGTGAAAATATACTTGAAGTTACTACTGCTAGTGAATATCAAGTTAATGCTGCTAGTTAGTACTGCTTATATGATATGTATTAGTTGTTTATAGAAAAGATTTTAGATACTTAGGAAAGTATTATAAGCCGACTAGGACTCCTTGGTGTATAAAAGGAGGTCCTAAGGCATAGAGTTTCATATACAACTAGACGTATAATTTAACACTTCAAGGTATTTGTAACCCTTATAATTTAAGAGTAATCGTATTATTATCATTAATAATATTAGAGCTTATTTGTTGAATTGTATGTTCATTGAATTACTGTTTCATTGATAATTCTTCTTAATATTAAAGATTAGATTACGCATAACCTTTAATACATTCAAACACAGTTTCTACTATTGTTGTGTTAGATTTATCTAATATAACTAAACCTTAAACAACCTTAAGGAATTCGATATATTAAAGTGGGATCAACACACTTGTCCAACTATCCAATAGAATCAGAACGTTACTTGTCAAATTATCTTGGTCACCTGCTAGTCAACACGATCAATAAACCATTGGCAATATCCAATTAACTAGTTAAGCCTGAAGCGTATCCTAGACACAAACTTAGAAGGACAATATTTGTGATCCTATGATTCTAGATGTATAAATTACTATATGAAGAGCTATCCCGAACTCTATATCTACTTGGCCCGTATCACTATATCCAGTTGAATGATAGGTCGCATACAAAAGCGCGTAAACAAGTATGAATTGATAAACATAAACAAGCATTTAATGATAAATCTAGAAATCGAGATAAACAAATACCAAACATTCAGATCTTCATAATACTGGCTAATACCCAAAGGTATTAGCCTTCAAACGTCATTATAAATACAAGAGCAATTATTTAGCCAAGGTAAACTAACCGAGTTAACGAATGATACCAAAAACTAAACGATTACTAAAGTATATAGAGTTACATGATGTCTCCTATGGAATTGATAACGTTGCTTGACCTCTTCTGCTCTATTTCTCCTTTGAAAATCGACTTTTATGGTTTAGGTATCGAATATATGATTTAGCACACTTAAAACTCGTTTTTGAGTTTTATATTTATAAGGTCTGGAAGTCGGTTCGATACGGCGTATCCAAGGATTGGATACGGCGTATTACGCTTTATTCTTCTGTGGTCTTTGGTGAGTACAGGCACGGATACGCCGTATCTTCCTTGATGGATACGGCGTATTGGTCTTCAGAATAGTAATCATCAAAATATCTTCATTTCAGCTCCAGAATGCGTGCCTTTTGCTATCTTTCACCAATTACTCCATAATTACTGCAATTCTCAAATATAAACGATTAAGTAACAATTCTTTGCAATAACTATACAAAATGGGTTAATAACAT
>BQNB010061644.1:4310-36405 GCA_026074375.1 Tanacetum coccineum | reverse complement strand
TGGAACCAAAGAATGTCAAAGAGGCTATGACCGACCCTGCATGGATTGAATCAATGCAAGAAGAGCTTCTTCAGTTTAAAAGGCTTGATGTATGGGTGTTAGTTCCTCCTCCGGATAACATAAAACCTCTTACCTTGAAATGGTTATTCAAAACAGCATTATGAAGAAAACACGGTCATCCAAAACAAGACTTGTTTAGTTGTGAGGGGGTACCGTCAAGAGGAAGGAATAGATTTTGAAGAATCCTTCGCTTCGATTGCTATAATAGAAGCTATCAAGATATTTTTGGCATATGCTGCACATAAATCGTTCATGGTGTTTCAAATGGACGTGAAAACTGCATTCTTGCATGGTACGTTAAAAGAAGAGGTGTACGTGTGTCTGTAACACCCCCAAAATTTGGTCGCAGCGGAATGTATTTCCGGGAGCGTTACTTCACGATCCCATTGCACAAGTCAGGAGAGAACGACCTCTAACTGAGTCGTTTGAAAAGAAATCTTGTAAATTTGGACTCCAATGCAAAAGGCCACAATTGATCATCGTTGATTATAAGACGTTGTTCTATACGTTTGATGATATTATCTTTGGTTCATACACAAACCTAGGGTAAACCCAACTATTTTCTGACCTCATGAAATGCCACTCTCGAAAAGTAATGTCGATGATGGGGGGGAAATGACATTTTTCCTTGGTTTTACAATGTTACCATTATCCCACAGTGGCTATCATTTTATAAACCAGTCCAACTACGTGTTAGAAATCCTTAAAAAATATGGAATGGAATCTTGTGATCCCGTTGGTACTCCAATGGAGATCAAAGACAAGCTTGACCTTGATCAAAAAATGGGTCTCCTCGATGCAACAAAATATCGTAGCATGATTGGTGCCCTAATGTATCTTACGTCTAGTAGACCGGACATTGTACATGCTACTTGTTTATGTGCTCGGTACCAAGCTAAGCCAACCGAGAAGCACCTCAAGGAGGTTAAAAGGATCTTTCGTTATCTCCGGGGAACCGTTAATACGAGTCTTTGGTTATACGAAGGTTTCTGGTATTGAATACTTAACGGATTTTAAGATGCTGACTATGCTGGTTTGTAAAGACTCCTTCAAGAGTACTTCCGGGTAGAGCCTCATTTCTTAGGCGAACAAAAAGTTTGGTTAGCTGCGAGTCCTTAAAAGAATATAAGGACTGTACTGCGCTGTTTTACCGTGGAAGCAGAATATGTGTCTCTATCCGTTTGTTGTGCCCAAGTCATTTGGATGCGGGGACTCAGGTTAACGGGACTATGGCTTTTTACTTCACAAGATTCCAATTACTGTGATTCGAAATCAAGCCATAGCATATCAATGCCACTCCGTACCAACACCTCCAAGACACAACAATCATCGTGTCGCTACCATTTCATGAAGGAACACGTGAAATGGGTACAATTGATCTGTATTTTTCCAAGACGGTTACCAAACTGGCGACAAGCTTCTCCTAGCTCTTCAGTAGAACGATTAAAACTATTTGGTTTGTCGGCCTTGGTCTTGCGAGTTTATCCCTATAAACTTTGAGAGGCTTTGCAATAATCTCTGTAATTCTTTGTATATATGTTATCAGAAAATCAAACTAACAAATAATATTAAAATCAAGTAGTAAAATAAATAACAAAAATTTAAAACCTATAAAAGACAAACGACAATCTAACAATAGTTCTTTATATTACTAAAAATATTTTCTCGACATGTCTCTTGACAATCAGATAACATTTGCCCAACTAGATAGAATTGGTTGGTTGTGAATTGTATTAAGAGCGCGTGTGATAAATGAAGTTTGATCAATGAGGTGCGTTTCAAAAGCCTTTCAACAAAACATGTCCTTTTCATTTTTTTTCTTACGACTTTTAAGTAATGTCCGCTTAGGACTCGGTCCTCAAAGAAGGAAAATGTTCTATTTATGTACATTTATCCATAAACAACGGGAAGCTCATATCTTTCTCGGTCTTAGAGCAAAGTATTATTATATACATTCAAAGTTTTGAATCTCTCAAGAGAAGTTCTCAAGGAATAATGATGGTAAATAAGATATATCTCACATATTTTCCTGTTCGAGCACAATTTTTCAAGATATTCAAAAAGGAAAATCTCAATTCTTTCAAATTGTCTGTTGCCACAAACGCCATCTCGATTTGTTTTCAAAATTATTCTATAATGGAGGCGGGGTTTAATATATGATTCAATTCTGCATGCATCCTGTTCTCCCCAGACTCTGTTAGGCTTCATGTGTATGGACATTAACTTGTTTTTAATTCAATAATTGTCAAAAATTGTAAACACATATGCAATTTTTGAGGGGTAGTATAGTGATTAAATGTGATCAATACAGGATTTTATAACTGATACCGATATTCAATATATAGTGTGTTCCTAAACCTTACATATGCAAAACTCTTTCATAATATGGTGCATATGTGTAGGGGAGCTTTTTGGTAACTCCGGAAACACTCAATGTGTCTCAAATGATTTCTTAGACACGTTGATTGCTTTTTGATCCAAATGGTTTTATGGTATTCTTCATGGCAATATCTCCAAAGATAGACAACTGTTACAGTCAGGGAGTTTAAGGCCGTTAAGGTTAGGTATATTCGTTCCTGATCCCAGCCCAGAACTGGATGGGTGCTCCCAGGGAACACTCCATTAGATTGAGTAGTAGTCATAGGTTATGATCGAAATAAGGTAGTAAGTGAGAATAAGGGAATAGTGCGACTGAGATGGAGCTAGTGCTGGAATAACCCAAACAAGGTTCTAGTCATTAAGTCTCGGTAAGCACTGCAATTGGGTGAAGAATGAAAAAGAATTGTAAGGATTACGGGTGAAAAGAAAGATGCCCTCCATTACAACCTTAGCAGAAACCGGTTATGCATAATCTATCGATAATCACAAAGATGATATTGATATGTGAAGTCAGACGTGTCATGGACCCAGTGATGCAATACACAACCCCTTTAGCCACTCGGAATCTCTCAAAAGATTTCTGTTTCATTTCTCACGGGATCAACACATTCTATTGGCTTTCTCTTTCCGAGATCGTTGATATTGAAAAAAGGTGGCAGTCCGCTCCAAGCCTCCGATTACCATAATAACAAATGGGAACATATAGTGTCTAGAGCCAAACGAGATCCATCAAAATCTCTCTAGGTTACAATTCACAATATTACAAAATGTTGTACAAGACTTTATACAACATTTCGGTATCATTAAGTCTTATGTATTATTCCTTGTTGTTATTGCCGAACTCAGAAGTGATACTCTTTAGTTTCACAGTGAAGATGGAATCTCCTTCTTGAGGCCATCAATCCAACATAAGCTCTTGGTGGGTGACTTTGCTCGAGAGTCTATATGAATCAAACTTGTGTAATGGAAAGAAACAAATGGTGCGTTTCTACATGAATCAACTTGTTCCAGTATATGAGTTGATGACTCAATCAGAAAGATAGTAATATCTGATCACTCTTATTGTTGTTGTCTGCTTTATGACGCTCCGGTAACGAGAACGGTTAGTTGCAGCTAGCCGAACACCCTGTCAAGGAGATTATTTGAATTCTACCTGATCACAGGCAGTATTTATATGCATTATCGAGGCGGAACCCATGGTTATTGCTGACCATATTCGTCGAAGTGAAAGACACTTTCGTCTTATATGGTTTTATCTATTACCTATTACTTGCAGGTTTTCCTGACGGTAGCAGCTTCTAGTCCATGACGAGTCAAGATTCAAGACCTCATGCTCAACCCACAAAGTTTAATACATGATGAAAGCTCAAACTATCAAAGTCTTCCGCAATCTCTGATGACATAGCACCTACTCATAAGAACATTTTGTGGTACAAGTAATCATGTTAAAAGAAAATGTTGAGGGAGATTGTTAGCAAGCTTTCAAGATCTTGAGCATGAGGGTGGAGACACAAGATCGCAAGGCGGCATAAAGATTCAAGGATAAAGATTTAGAGATCTCAGTAGTCAAGACAAATCAAGGCCAAAGACCATGATATTAGTATTTTGTCAAAGAATATCAAGTTAAAGATCAAGATCCAAGATCACAAGCATGCAAATGGAACTTCAAAAGGAATTCCCAAGAATACAAGGCTCCAAGACTCAAGACGTCACAAGAAGGATTCACAATTGAATGACCACCCCTTAGGGGGAGATTGTTAGCCGTGTATTTATTAAAGTGATGGTCATTATATATTCCCGAGCCTTGTATAAGTAAATCGTAGTTTACGGGAATTTTATTTAAGCTAGTTGGGCCTAGTTGTCGGGCTCAAGCCCATTTATATTAAGTCCGGCCCAACACAAAGCCCACAAGAATAGTCCACTCTTGTAACTATATAATGCCCTCTCCAAGTATGGAGAGGGCGTTGCTTCTCATTTTTCTTTTCATGAACAAGTAACCATTTTTCTCTTTTTACTTTCTCTCTCTAAAATCTATTTTTCTTATCTTTGTGTTTGGTGAATGAATATTGATATCCTAACAAATTATTCAGGGTGATCACCGTAATTGTATTTCCACCTTTCCAAGGTAACATTGCATTATTCCTCCTCATCCGACATGGTATAACGTTCGATAGTTCGATCTCGAACTAGTGAGAGCTAATCACCCGAACGGGGTTTGTCAATCCCCAATAGATCTATTTTATAACATTCGCGCTCACCCTCCAAGTGATTTACAGTTCATGCAACCTAAGCTAATCCGTAATCATTAGATTGAAAATCAAGTATGTGTTTACGTCCAAAAATTTAACCAAGTATTGTATCTCATTGTGAGATATATAAATGAGTGTATAAATCAATTTGTAATCAACCAAGTAAATGTTATTTTATAACAAGCCATGGTTCTAATCAACCAAGTAAATGTATTTATAATCAAGCATGTTCTCACCCCAAAACTTATAAAACAAATCATGTAAAATGTGGGGTTATAAACTCACCTCGAGTACTCAATATAATCGCCGAATGCAACCTAAACCAATATAGGTCGTATGAGTACTCAAGTATGTTGTCTAACAACTACCATATATAATCCTATTTAGTTATCATCATACTATTGTTCGGGCTATCATAATTAAGAGGTCATGACATGACGTACGAGGAGCTAGGATACTTTAAATCGTAAATCCAACAACTCGTCAATACGCCATCCGAAGAGGCCTCATTATGAAATTCCCTAGTAATATAGCACTTTGGTAACTATAACACATATATATCTATATAGCTATATCACCATCTAATCGTTTTAGCGAAATCATATTTATAAGGTAAAAACGTTTATAATTACGCCTTTTAGCAAAAATGACATAACTTCGTCGTTTTTAGTCCGTTTCTCGCGTTTCTTATGCCCACGCTTTCGTAGTAAGACGAGTGATCATAAAATCACATTTTTAGGTTTTCATGATTCTGATGTGAATAGTGATTTTACTGTTCATCACAGCTATAAACTCGTTTTTACGTTTTAATTAGCGTAAAACTTGTAAACGTCGTATCTTATTCGTTATAGCTCCGTTTTTAGCGATTCTTTCGAGCACGATCTCGAAATTAAAAGTTTTATCATATTATTTATGTTTTACAAAGTATAAGTTTCTGCCATGAATAGTAACTTTTATAAAAATAGTTTTATAAAAGTATTAACTATCGTAAACTTGTAAATAGCGTATCTTCTTCGTTATTAATCGGTTTTTCGAGTTCTTTATGACCCCTCGATCCTTGTGACATGTAGTATTTTATAAAAGTATAAAATACATATGTAATTTTTCGAATACAAACAGCCCCCTAAGATAAATTTCTCAAAAAGTGTTTAAAACTTGTTTTTAGAACTTTTTAGCTTTACCACTTTGTTACAAATCCATTAGAACCCTTAATATCTTATGTCTTACATATATTAGGTCCATTAGGTCATGTTTTGTCCAAGAGTTCAAGATAACAAGTGTTCTAATCTCACTTTTAATCAAAACCCATTAAAGAAACCCTAAATGGTGATTTAGCTAAATAAAACATATGAACACATAAAATCATAAGTATGAATACATAAAGAGTCTTAGATAACCTTAATGATATGTAGTATGATGACCAACACAATCCAAACCCTTGTTTGGATCACAAATCCAAGCTTGCAAGTATGAAAACCCTAGATTAGGTTTGAAACCCTAATCTTCCATTCTTTGCTTCAACACTTGTAAATGGTTAACCAATGCTTGCAAACACCTTAGAAGGTCTTAGGAATGATGTGTGTATGTTTGTATAATTGGTAGAAAAATTTGTATGGATTGTGTAAAGGGGTGTTTTTGAGCCGTGGCCTATCAAGAGTAAAATGGGAGAGATTGTTTTGATTTACACCTTAGGAATGTGTTATGTGTGTTTATCTTGCTAGTTAAGTCCTTATATAGGAGCTAACCATGGTTAAGGATCCCTAGTTAAGTCTAACTAGGGTAAGGTTAAGGAAATATCTAAAAGATATTTTAGATAAATATCTAATAAATATCTAGGGTTTTAAAAATGTGTATAAGTGATTTCCGGGTATGCTTAAACGTATTTAATTGCGAAACGTAAACGTCTTACGCAACCAATAAAATAAAATATAAAAAGTTAATTATTACTTTCATAAAAATAATATATTGCTTGCTTGACGAAAACTTTAATTCGTTTGGTGTCCGATTACGCTAAACGATAATTTTTTTAACTTACGCGATTTAACTTAACTATTACGATTTAAAAGCAAACGCGTAAAACCCTAAAAATAACTTGTGAATTTATTGACGTCGTCAATGACCCTAAAACACGGGGTGTTATAGTCTTCCCCCGTTAAATGAGCCTTGTCCTCAAGGCTTATGAAACGACACTTAACGACGGTTTAGCTTATGTGAAAAGGTGTGAATGTTTCTTCCCTAATTGGTCTTTACGTTCACATGTAACTCAGGACCTTGCCTAGAGTTCCATCGAACCTTGACAATTGGGTTACGGCTTTGCCTCAACCGTTTGACTTCTCGATTCATGACCTCCACCGGTTTCTCGACAAACTAAAGCTCGTTATCAAGGTGAAGTCCACCTAACGGAACAGCTAAGGGTTCGTCGGCATAGCACTTTCTCAAGTTGGATACGTGAAACGTATTGTGAACCCTGCTCAGCTCTTGCGGAAGCTTAAGCTTGTAAGCAACGGATTCAACTTGTTCCAACACCTTGAAAGGTCCAACCTATCTAGGGTTTAACTTCCCCCGTTTGCCACAGCGTACCTCTCCTTTCTAAGGCGATACCTTAAGCATAACCAGGTTGTCAACTTGAAATTCTATTGGCTTCCGTCTCACGTCGGCGTAACTCTTCTGGTGAGCAAGATTGATAGCGGATTGTCCTAGGGCGACTAGTGATGTGTCTCAGCTTCTTGGCTTAGGATTTGGTATAAGATGACGTCGACCTTATAGTAAGATGGTGTAACGGTTTACTTAGTTATGGTTACTAATTCGATTTACCGAAGTAATCGCGCTTCATGAATACGTACACAGAACTTGATATAATTAGAAAATTGTCATCTACTTGCAGTCCTTCCACGGAACGACTAATGATCATCAGATAACATTTCTTCAAGTGTGGATACATGAAACGTATTGTGGAATCTGCTCACTCTTTAGGAAGCTCAGCTTGTAAGCAACGACTCCAACCTTTTCCAACACTTTGAAAGGTCCGTACCATATCTGGGGTTTAATTTCCCCCGTATTGCCCAAAACGTACGACCCCTTTCCAAGGTGAAAAACATTAACGCATAACTTATCTCCAACATGACATTCCATCGTTTAACCGCTTTAAATCAGCGTAGCTCTTTGTGTCGATCGCGAGCGGTTTGAATCCATTTTTAATTTGGATGATCCTCCTCCGTTGTTTTCTGCAATTAATTCTGGACCAGTGAGTTGAACATTCCAACCTCCGCCCAACACACGGTTAACGACACTATCGACCATAAGTGCTTCAAACGGTGCCAGCCTTAATTGTAGCATGATAACAGTTATTGTAAATAAAACCCGACTAATGGCAAATGTTTTAACCCAACCATTACCAAAGTCGATTATGCAGGACTAGCATATCCTCGAGAGTTTGGGATGGTCTCTCGCTTATCGTCGTTTAGTGGATGATATGCAGTACTTTTATATCTAAACATACTCAAAGCCTTCTGAAGGTGACCTCCAAAAATTTGATGCTAGATTCGAGGTTCACGATCACAGATAATATGAAACATGTATTCCAGCTTTCGTGACTACCTCCTATAGGTACTTTCTTGCCATTTTATCCATAAGATCCGTTTTCCGCTCATTGTGCATAAAAAATTGTAGAGACTTTTAAGTCGGGGTCAACGATCACACAAATAGGTCAGATAACCTTGTGATGACTTAGGAAGGCTTTGACAAAATCGGGTGGGGGAGGAGGTGGGGGGGGGGTGCGGATGCTTTTAGGTAGTGCGGCAAAGCCGCGAGAGTGTAGTAGCTAGCGTGTTATGGACAAGATATTACCATTGCCTGGTGATGTTCCGGTGACCTGACCTTAGCACAGAAAACACTTTCTAACATAGGTGGCGATGTTAGCTTTCTATGAGGGCAGAGCCAATATAGTTTTTCTCAATCCTGGTACACTCTTGTCAGAACCAATGAATAGAGTATTTAGATTGTGGGACTATCTGCTTGATCACAGTCCTTAATTAGCCATAACATGGTAAACCAACTCCTGCATTTAAGCACATAGTTCCCATCCGACGTGTTCCAACTTTTAGTTCTAAGTTTCTCAGATCTTCATTCTGAAATCTCAACCAATATACCTCCAACATCCTCCTTCTTGATGTTCTCCGGCTTTCGTGCTTTAGTCTGAGCTCTCAAGATTTGTTTAGGAAGATCCAAGCAATAGTCATCACTAGGCCCGAAACCTTAGTGGTTCTCATTCCTCTGCTCAGGAGCATCAACAACAACTTTCGCCTTCCCTAGGTGAAATAACGAATTTCGCAATCGTAATCACTTCAGCAACTCTAAACCAGCGACTTTGCCTCATATTTAATTCCTACTGAAACAAGAATGTGTTTTAAACTTTTGTGATCAGTGACACTAATGCAACTTGGTTCGTACAGATAGTGCATCCAAATTATAGAGCGAACACTACAGCCCCAAAGTTCTAATCATGAGTTGTATATTCTTTCATGAATTTTTAACTAGGCGTGATGCATAAGAAATCACCTTTTCCTCTTTGCATCACACAGCGCCCAAACCCTTCTTTGAAGCGTCGCAGTATGTGAATGAAGATCTTTGCTTCCTTTCAAGAGTAAGGCCGGATTGAGTGCACTGCACAGCTTATGTTTAATAGTTTCAAAAGCTGCTTCTTGTTTATCGCCCAATCAAACTGACACCTTTCTAGGTTAGTTTTCCATTATCTTGCGATCTTTTGAAAACCCTTCGATGAATCTTCTATAATAGCCGGCAAGGCCCAAAAATTGGCGAATCTCTGTTGGTGTTTTAGGAGATGCCCAATCTTTGATAGATTCAATCTTGGCAGGGTCAACGTGAATACCTCGACAGTCAATCACGTGACCGAGGAATTGTACCCTGGAGATCCAGAATTCACACTTGGAGAACTTGGCGTACAATTATTCCTTCTTAAGCAATTTCAAGATCAGCCTAAGGGTGTTCCTTCATGTCCTTCTACTTTTGGAAGTTAGATCAAAATGTCAATGATGAAGAAATTACAAACTTGTCAGATACGTTTACATACCCGTTCAATAAGGTTCATGAACACGGCCAGTGCATTAGTCCAAAACCAAAAGACGATGACTTTAGAATTCATAGTGACGCGTTATCGATCCTTAAACATCCCTTGGGAATGTACTCTTCCAAGGTTGGGTCGAACCCCAACTGGTGATACCCTGACCTCAGATCGATCTTTGAATAAATACTCGACCCTTGTAGCTGGTCGAATAGGTCATCGATCCTTGGGAGTGGGTAGCGGTTCTTCACTGTCAGTTTGTTCAATTCCCTGTAATCGATGCACATCCGGAAAGACCCATCTTTCTTCTTTACAAACAGAACCGTAGCTCCTAGGTGAAGACATGGTCCTTATGAAGCCTTTGTCCCTAAGTTTTCCAGTATTTGCCCCTCTGTATTCCCATTCATTTCGGACGTGCTAATCTATATGGTTGCCCGGTGTTATAGGTGTAGCACCAGGTACCAAATCGATTCGAAACTCCACTTGTCGAGTGGGTGGTATACCCGGCAAGTCCTCAGGAAAGACTTCAGGAAATTCTTGAACAACTGGCACATCTTCAATGTTGTTTCCCCTTTGACTTGTCTTCGCCTTGGTTTGCGGTGATATTTGCTTAGAATACGTGACATCCCTTTGTTAAATACTCTTGAGCCTTAGTACACGAGATGATGTTTAATCGGGTCCCGTGTTTATTGCTGCTTCCGTCACCACGAACGATTAAAATTTCATCTCCAAAAGGAATACGAACGATCTTTTCCGCACAGACAATAATGGCATGGTACTTTGCCAACCAATCCATACCAATTATCACGTCAAAACTACCTAGTTCTACGGGCATTAGGTCTATGTTGAAAGGATGATTTACGGTTTAACGATAAACAACACTGATAAGTTGTTTAACCCAACTATTCGCCCGTCGGCTAGTTCGACATTATAATCATGATCTAATGCAGTTGGAGTGATAACAATTCGAGAGCTAAATGCAGTAGATACAAAACTCAATCGAGGCCACTGGTAACCAAATAAAATAGATGCATATGTTTTATTAGAAAATCGTACCCGTGTAGGACATTGTTGTCCGGTTTTTGCCCACTGGCAATATAGCCTTTGCCTAAGCCTTGGCATTTCCAGCCTGATTACCCCGGTTCTAGCTTGGTTTCCATTCTTTAACTTCGGGCAATCACTCCTATAGTGCCCTTGATTCCCACATTCATAGCAAGTGAGGGGTGATTGTTAGTAGCAGCGTAACTCCAACAGTCTCTGGTCAGATGACCGACCCTCTTACAGTTTGCACATTTTACAGTACGTGGGCCATTGTGATGAAACTTGCACTTGTTGCACAGTGGTAGAGTCCCAGCATACTCTTTCTTTTCACCAGTCCCAGCGGCATAAGCTTGAACCACATTCTGCCTGTTGGGAAGTTGTTGTTGAGCTTGGTTGTTGTTATCAAGTTTCCTCTTGTTCTCAGCTTGTCTTTCAGCAAATGTGCTGATTTTCTTATCCATTAGTTCGGTGGCGAACTCAATGGCATCTTGCATAGTCTTCGGCTTAGTTGCCATCACACTGCCATGGATCATGTCGGGCAAGCCACCGACATATTTCTCAACCTTGTCCGACTCTTCTGGAAACATCCGATCGCACATTAGTGCCAGTTCTTGGAAACGTTGGCTATAGGTTACCACATCGTTACCCTTCACCTTCAAATTCTACATTTCGAACTCCAGTTTCTTAATTTCGCCCCTTGGGCAGTATTTGTCTGTCATCATCTTTTTTAGTGTCCTCCATGGCATTGCATGGGCAGCTTCAGGAGTAGTGGTCTTAACATGGGAGTTCCACCATGTAAGAGCATTTCCTTGCAGGGTACACGTAGCAAATTTGACCTGGCATGCTACTGTACAGTTGCTTATGCTGTAAACAGACTCCATCTTTTCAAACCACTGAGTGAGTCCGACAACTCCCTCAGTGCCCTTGAAGTTCAAGGGTTGGCATTTTAGGAAGTCCGGGTAGGTGCATTCACGAGCAACTTGCACAGGCCTTCTGGCACCCGTTCCTGAAGTATGGCTATCATCGCCATTTCTGGTTGCATCACGTGCTGCCAGTGCAGCAGTAACGCCTTCGTTAATCATTGCCTGAATTTGGGCATTGGTGACAGATGTAGTGGTATGAGTGTCTGTGACTGGTGTTGGTGTTGCACGGCTCTCTTCTGGTGCCATTTCCTACAAAATCCCCAAAAATTAAAACTTTGTTTATTTCCCAAAAGTCATGCTACCGAAATAAGAGTTGGAAGTATGTATGGTCAATATGAATGTGCGCTCAATTGGCAATAAATGGTGATGGTAAAGATAACATATTCGATAGCTTAATTTTAGGGCCTACGAGCTTATAATACGCAAACTGCCTAAAGAAATGTATCCGGTATTTATATATATAAGCCTTATATAAATAATTGTAGAGTATGCACAAGATAGGGTAAGTATATATATACATAACAAAACATATATATTATATAATATATTAATATATATATATATATATATATATATATATATATATATATATATATAAATATCTAAGTCACGTCCCAAGTAGCAAGTAGTGGTTCTCACATAACAGACAAATATTCATATATTGGTCCTTACCACTATAATGATACACATAATTATTTCACATAATCCTCACGAGTCCTAACCATTTCCTGAGGGAATTTACAAGTACCTCGAGTTGTGTAACAATCTGTCATTTAGCTCATCTCGCAACTCATCAAACAAGAACTGTCTTGAGATGCAGTCATGAATTGGTACACATCTCGACCTAATTAATAAATTTTACTCCGACGTTGGAAATACTACTCCTCGAATTTTTGTGTTCATCTAACTTCGCATAGATATCAAATTGATGCACATTATGCCAATGTTTTTGATGCTATGGTCAACCCACCATACCTCAACAAGGTCAAGTTGTTTGTCTACCTAACGAACATGTATAGTAAATCAATGTAAGCATCTAGTATGACCATACTATGCAAACAAATAGTTATAGTATATCCTAAAAATCTTTTGAAATGTGGTCGTAGTAAAAGGAAAGTGGTTTGTAGTTTTAGGTAAAATTCAACCTAGTTCTCTATAACCTTGGCTCTGATTACCAATCTGTAACACCCCCAAAATTGGGTCGCAGCGGAATGTATTTCCGGGAGCATTACTTCATGATCCCATTGCACAAGTCAGGAGAGAACGACCTCTAACTGAGTCGTTTGAAAAGAAATCTTGTAAATTTGGACTCCAATGCACATCAAGTATGTCATACATCTATTTCACCTGAGAAAAATATGCTTAAAAGTGTCAACATTAAAGTTGGTGAGTTCATAGGTTTTTGTAAGTATGAATGTAAATCCCAAAATCTATATATATAGGTTTACTGTGTTACAAGTTTCGCCCATACAAGACTTGCAACGCATAAACCTACTTATAATAGTTTACTATATAAAATCCCAAAATGTTTCAAGTATATATATTGTAATGAACACGATATCCCAAAATGTTTCAAGTAGATATTATAATGAACACAATATCCAAAAATATTTCAAGTAGATATTATAATGAGCACAATATCCCAATTAGTTTCAAGTATGTAAGAGAAATGATTACGATTACTCTAAGTTCATGGAAACTGCGACGTAGACTTGTAAGTATGCCACTTTATTCAAGGCACGGTAAATGTTCATTAGTATATAGTTGTTGGTCGTGTAGACACCAATCCATTCATATCCGACATGGTATAACGTTCGTTAGTTCGATCTCAACTAGTGAAGCTAATCACCGACCGAACGGGGTTGTCAATCCCCCAATAGATCTAATTATATAACATTCGCGCTCACGGCCTCCAAGTGAATTTACAGTTCATGATACCTAAGCAAATTCGTAATTATTCGCGTAAAAGTCAAGTATGTTTTTAAACGTCTAAAAAGGAAACCAAGTATCTGTATCTCATCCGCATGACATGTAAAGAAGTGCAGAAATCAATTTGAAATCAACCAAGTAAATGGAGTTATATAATCAACATGTTCTCACCCCGAAAACTTATATAACAATCATGTAAAACATGGGTTTATGACTCAACAACAGATAAAGAAACACCACAACAAATAAAGAACGCACTCAACCACGAAGAATCAACGGTCAACTGTCAACACACGTATCGAGTGACTAAAATATCAAGTATATCACGCAAAATTGCGTCCGTTTAAAACGCCGACTGCAACCTAATCCAATATAGTCATATGAGTACGCGAGTATGTTGTCAACAACTACCATATATAATCCCTATTTAGTGTATCATCATAACTATCGTACGGGCTATCATAATTAAGTGTCATGACATGCGATACGAGAACTAGATAGACTTTAAATCGTAAATCCAACAACTCGTCATACCCATTTCGAAGGGCCCATTAGAAATTCCCTATCATATACACTTTGGTAACTATAACACACATATATAGCTATAAAGCTAAAGCAACATCTACAGCGTTTTAGCGAAATCATATTTATAAGAGTTAAAAACGTTTATAATTATACCCTTTTAGCAAAAATGACAAAACTTCATCGTTATTAGAGTCTGTTTCTTTCTTTCCTCGCTTTTCTAATGCCCACGACGCTTTCCGTATAAGACGAGTGATCATAAAATCACATTTTTTAGGTTTTCATGATTCTGATGTGAATAGTGATTTTACTGTCATCTCCAGCTATAAACTCGTTTCTTACGTTTAATTAGCGTAAAAACTGTGAAAAAAAAAAAAAAAAAAAAAAAAAAAAAACGTCGTATCTTATTCGTATAGCTCCGTTTTAGCGATTCTTTCGAGCACGATCTGAAATTAAAAGTGTTTACATATTATTGATGTTTCAAAGTATAAGTTTTTGCCATGAATAGTAACTTTTATAAAAATAGCTTTTATAAGAGTATAAACTATCGAAAGACTCTAACTATCGTATCTTCTTTGTTATAGTAATTCGGTTTGTCTTTCGAGTTCTTTATGACCCCTCGATCCTTGTGACATGTAGTATTTTATAAAAGTATAAAATACATATGTAATTTTTCGAATACAAACAGCCCCCTAATCGATAAATTTCTTTTCAAAAAAGTGTTTAAAACTTGTTTTTTGAACTTTTAGCTTTACACTTTGTTATAAATCCACTAGAACCCCTTAATAACTTATGTCTAACAATATTAGGTCCTTTAGTCATGTTTTTGTCCAAGAGTTCAAGATAACAAGTGTTCTAGATCTCACTTTTAATTCAAAAAACCTCATTAAAGAAACTCTAAATGGTGAATCTTAGCTAAATAAAACATATGAACACAATAATATCATAAGTATGAATCATAATAGAGTCTTAGATAACCTTAATGAATGTAGTATAAATGACCAACACAATCAAACCCAGTTAGGATCACAAATCCAAGCTTTCAAGTATGAAAACCCTAGATCGGTTTTTGAAACCCTAATCTCTTCCATTTCCTTGCTTTCAACACTTTTGTAAATGGTTAACCAATGCTTGAAAACACCTTAGAAGGTCTTAGGAATGATGTGTGTATGTTTGTATAATTAGTAGAAAAATTTGTATGGATTGTGTAAAGGGGTGTTTTTGAGCCGTGGCCTATCAAGAGTAAAATGGGAGAGATTGTTTTGATTTACACTGAAATGTGTTATGTGTGTTTATCTTGCTATTAAGTCCTTATAGAGGAGCAGAACCATGGTTTAAGGATCCCTAGTTAAGTCTAACTAGGGTAAGGTTAAGGAAATATCTAAAAGATATTTTAGATAAATATCTAATAAATATCTAATAAATATCTAGGATTTTAAAAATGTGTATAAGTGATTTCTGGGTATGCTTAAACGTATTTAATTGCGAAACGTAAACGTCTTACGCAACCAATAAAAATAAATATAAAAGTAAATTTATTACATTTCATAAAAATAATAATATGCTTGCTTGATGAAAACTTTAATTCGTTTAGGTCGCGTGATTGACGAGCTAAACGAAAAAGGGGGATTTTTTAGCATTACACATAGGCGCTGAGTTAGAACGTTATAGAACTATTGCAAGAGGGAGTGGATAGCGCGACTATCGCAATTTGCTTAGAGTGTGACAGAGGCGCGGCAGAAAGCTATACTCGACAACCAACACTCGAGGTGAGGGGCGGCGATCTGACAGCTGCTCAGTACTAATCAGATCTGCACTAAAACACGGGGTGTTATATTTGAGGTGGATCAAAATAACATGGAGATCATCTAACAAATATATGGGGGTATTGACTTAACTTTTCTTCCCTATTCTTCTACGAAATAAATACTACCATGAATCCCAATCATCCCAAAACTGTATTTACAAGGATAAGGACTTAGCAACCGTGTACTCAATAATTAACTTGGGTTAAACACAATAATGTACTAAAGGTGAGTACATACAAGGTAGGTTAACGCAATTTGGGTGTAACGACTGGTTTAAGGGTTAACAATGCTCTTCATTAATGATCTAAAATTCACCAAAAAATTACAAGAATCATGAAAAAAGATAGGCTCGAAGGGTTGTACTAGGGGTATCCTGCACTAATAATGAGTGAATGGCAAGGGTGTGGGATAGTTATATGATCGGTGTGACCATCATAACAATTACAGGTTTAAAACATGAGTTAATCTGAATGCCTCTTATCAAGCAAATCCTAATACTTACTATTTGGTCTTGATGCATCACAATATCAAGTTTTAGAATTTAATATGCTACCGATACACTCATATAATTTAATACTGATCTCAATGCTCCAGAAAAGGCGACGAAGACCACACGTACACATCTGTAACGACAAAATAGACACATGTGACTGCTCACTCCTTAACTTGAGAAAGCTAAAGGTATAAACTATCTTGGGCATCAATAATAGATACCCGAATTCCTAAAGATCTAAAGGTGAACCTCATATTTTTGGGGTAGAATTCTAAGGGTTATTGTGCTAGTCATATAAATTCCTATCCACGAGACGCTATTAATACTCAGTTTTTGTTAGTATGTGTCATAAAAAAATTTAAATTTGGGTAAAAATTACCTCTTATGCTATGTTTCGACATATTACCCATCATTTTAAGGATAAAGCAAATGATAAATGAAAGAATATTTTCTAAGGATTATTTCCCCCTACACTTAAGTTAAACATTGTCCCTAATGTTCTATAGAAGTACCCATAAAAACGAATGAAGGGAAAAGAAAACAAGGAAAAAAAACTAGTACTCCCCTGGTTTGCTCAATAATGGAAAAGAAACATACAAAAACTGGTTGAATCGTCCTCCAAGAATTATCCAATGAAACTTCCTAAGAACTTCCAAGCTTCTTCTCATCAAATATAACTTGTAATCAAAAACAAAGACAAGTACACCAAGCATAAAATGTGCGATAAACAAATATACAATTATGAATTTAAGGTTTGACTAGATAAAGCAGTAAGGATAGGATGAGAGAATTGTTAAACTCATTAGGTTTTACAGGTTTATAGTAGAAGAATACATATATTAAATGTTATGCAAGTTTTATTTTCAAAAATAATTAAAAAATTTAAGTTTTCTGGACCTGGGCATTTGACGCCATCAAGAAAATCTTAACGCCATCACAGGTGTCATGGTGACGGCGTCGCGTGTAAATCGTGACGCCGTCTCCACGTTCTGTGAAAGCGAAATTTTTGTTTTTGATGAAAAATTTCCTGCACTTGATTCCATAAGTTAGTTCCTGTACAAATAGCTGCATAAAACCTTGAGAATTAAACAATTCAATCAATTATGACGCGATATTATCTAAACAACGTATTTAACATGTTTGAAAACTTGGTTTCTAAAAACCGAAAATTCCCCCTATACTTATGGTTTTGCAAAATACCTTGATTGAAATTAAACAGGTTAAGAACCAATAAAAGCATGATTACAAGATAGTTCAAACATAATAAAACAAACTATAAAGAATTAAAACACACATGACACTCCTAATTTGCGAGAAAAGTAAATTAGGTTGCCTCCCAAGAAGCGCTTTTCCTTTATAACGAAGCCCCCGTAGCTAACTCGGAGTCACACGTCAAGTTTGGTAAGAAGTGGTCCAAGTCGATATCTCCTTGACTTTCTCTTTCGAGAGCGTCCTAGAGTGGAGATTGAAATTGAAGGTTTTGTAGAATTCCTATCCATCGGGTCAATCAGTCAATCCTGGCATGCCATGCGCATCTCGGTTTTTAGGTGTTTGTCCCATTAATGTTTTTTTAATTAGTCCTCTGATTCACTAACCCAACCCCCCCACCATTTACACTTTAAGGTTAATAGGTATAGGCCCTAGAAATTCTAACATTCTCCTAAAACTAAGTGTATCCTTGAAAAGGATTAAGCTCGACATCTCTAAATTTCCCATTCTCGGGGCAAAATGGCAGTCCTAAGAAGTCTTTTCCTACCATAATAAGGGGTTTTGTGCCGCCTACTCCATCCCAAGCTAAGGTCAGGTTTTGTAGGATTCCCTTTTCTAATGTGGTCCAATAAGTGCTTCCCCTCACCTAAGTCTGCCCTTTAACACCGAATACCGACCTAGTGACTCCTTTCTCCTATCTAGCTATTTTGGCCATCCTACATATCTATATTTCATGGCTGTACTAGGAATCCTCTTCCTTAAGCAATGGGTTTCGTGTCCTTCTTCATATCAATTACGTAGAAGTCATTTAATAGTTTTTGTTTTCCTTTGTGGACTTCTACGTCTTTCACAATCCCAACGGGGTAGGATTTGGTTTCGTCAACCAATCCAAAGATATGGTCAGTCTCCTCTAATAGTCTGATGTTAAGCTTTTTGAAGAGGTAAAGTGGGATTATGTTTACGCACAATCCTAGATCAGCCAAGGTGTCAAAAGGTTTTGAGTCCCCTAATCTACAAGGTAGTGTGAATAGTCCGGGGTCTTCCATTTTTACATGTACTTCACATTGGACAAATGCTGATACGTTTTTGCCTAGCTCTAAGCTCTCTACGTATTTATCTAATATAGCGTTATAGATTGGAGCGTGAGCTAGGACTTTAAGAACCAGTAGGTTAAGATGTAAATCCTAGAATTCATCTTCAAGAGTTGGTTCGGGTTCCTCTGGTTGCTGTGGTTCGATTTCAACTACGGGTTGCTGCATGCTTGTTTAGGAAATGGTTGCCTCCTTGAAATGTGCTTTGATAGCGTTGATTGAATTGGACGGGCAAGAAGAGCATTACGGCTCCATTGTTGGTTAAGAACGAGCAGACGAAACTAGATGAGTCCCTAGTTTCGGGTTTTTAACCGTATTGCTATGTAATGTGCCTGTTATTTGATCGGTGATGGCCTTCAAAATTGTGTCAATTTTATTGGTCATCTCACCTTGTTGTCGTTTGAAATCGGCTTCAAACTTGGACAATCTAGCGTCTTGAGATGACATGAACTCGGAAACCAGTCCTTCTATATTCGATTGATTGTTAAAGCTTCAAGGATTGTCGTTGAAAGAACGGTTTGAGTTTGGACCGTTGGATTAGAACCGATTAGGTGAGTTTGGAAAATTATTTTGAGAGTTTTGAGGTTGTCTCCACCTAAGGTTCGGGTGACTTCTCCATGACGGATTATAGGTGTCACCAAGATTGTTTTGCTCAGGCTTAAAAGTATACCACTTACCTCCCGCTTCATTGGTACGCGAGGATGCGTATTCAACAAAGGCTTGTTCAGGATCTTCCATGTAATACTGAGTGTCGTGGGGACCATTGCAGATCTCACATGAGGTAGTGATTTTGTTTACTTGAGTAGGTTGTGTCGGAGCAAGATGAGCTTCCATCAAGCGTTGGACTTGATTTTCGAGCTCGATTAGACGGCGGTTGGATGTACTCGGGACATCTTAAGGAAAAGTGATTGCCTTGACCGGCTTAGCGAAATCCCTTGGGTCGTTCCAACTTTCATTGTCATAGAGGGCGAGGTCCTCTAATAATGCCCAGGATTCTTTAGCGTTGAGGTCACGAAGCTTACCACCGACCGATTGGTCAATGGTTCGTCTTGTGACGAGACTGACATGGTCATAAAAAATTTGGACTTGAAGCCAAAGGTCTATGCTGTTAAAACCTAATTGTAGGCTTCATAGATCGTTTTGCCCATCTAGGATATAATAACATTGAATGATATAAAGCACAGCGGAATAACAAATAAGAATATCAATGTTATCATAAGGTTTTCTTTATTCATACTAATAAACTATAAAAAATTCGACTTTTAATCAGTCAGAACTGCTATCTAGAAAACTAACTATTATCACAAACTAATAAGCTAACTATTAGACATCTCATTGGAGAGTCTAACTATGATGTATAGAGTCAGAACTATTCACCCTACCTCATCTTTTATATACTAGAGAGCCTAGGGTTTACAAGAAACCTTAGTCAAACATATCATAATGTTGATTTTGTAACTTCCATCATCATTAATGTTTAGTCAAAGCCAACTTTATCCATATTTATGTAATTTTGTCACTTCCCATCAACATTAATGCTTTAGTCAAAGTCAACATATCAATTAAGTCCTTCTTGTTCCATTATCTTCAAATAAGCATAGTATTTTGTAATCATCAAATCTCAATCCTAACATTCTTTCCCCTATTGATTATTACAAAAACATTCTCCATGAATGAAACTATCCCTTCAAAGCTTCCCTTACTTAAGATCTTTTGAACATGCCACCACTAAAATAATAAGCTGCAAATCACAAATCTTCTTCCCCTTTTTGTAATCATCCAATAGGGGTCATCTGTAGATAAGCAACTGTGAACAACTTCCCCCTTAAGTGGTACATGTAGATGGTTAAACATGTTAACAATAAGCTTCCCCTGAAAGTATGCTAACCATCTCTTAAATCTCGAACTCAGTAGGCTCCAAGTAGTAATTATTGATGAAGAAAAATGAGTATAACCCATATGTTGAAGAAGTAGAATTTCCCAAACTTGTGTCTTATGTCTTGCACTATCCACGTGACTGTCATACTTTACCAGACCAAAATATTATTTAATCGCAATCTCTTGACATAATCCACAACGTATATAAGACACTGAGCAAACTACGTAACTCCTCCCAAGTGATAGCAATATGTGAGCATTAAGCACCTAAGTTATATATCACACACCTTTGCTAGATTCGTCAAGTCTTCGTCACACCATTGTAAGCACGAACAAGTTACCTCCTGCTAAAAGGTATGATAAGAACACGCATCTGTGAAACTCAACTACAACATCAAATAAGCAATAATCAACTCTCTTCATAATAATCCCCAAATCGAGCCATAATTTCATCATCTATCCGAGATCCAAATCCATCCAAAAATAAATCCACAAACAAACCACAATTCTGATTTATCAAAGCAGCGAAATCCCTAAAAGTTAGGGTTTCCATTCTTCAAGCAAATCCATTCAGAATAGACGAACCAGAACATCTCTTAATTTCTTCACAAATTCGATTATAGAAACCTTGTAACATCCTAGATATCAAGAGCAACCCGCTCTGATACCAACTGTTAAAACCTAATTGTAGGCTTCATAGATCGTTTTGCCCATCTAGGATATAATAACATTGAATGATATAAAGCACAGCGGAATAACAAATAAGAACATCAATGTTATCACAAGGTTTTCTTTTATTCCAAACTAAAGACACTATATAACAATTCGACTTAACCAGTCGACATGCTCATCTAGATAACTAACTATTACACAAACTAATAAGCTAACTATTAGACTCTCATTGGAGAGATCTAACTATGATGGATAATCAAACTATTCACCCTACCTCTCTTTATATACTAGAGAGGCTAGGGTTTACAAGAAAACCTTAGTCAAACATATCATAATGTTGATTTTGTAACTTCCAATCATCATTAATGTTTTAGTCAAAGTCCAACATATCATATTAATGTTGATTTTGTAACTTCCAATCAACATTAATGTTTTAGTCAAAGTCCAACATATCATATTAAGTCCTTCTTGTTTCATTTATCTTCATATAAGCATATGTAGTTTTGTAATCATCAAATCTCAGATCCTAACATATGCCATGATGAGGGACTTTTTAGAGTAAGTCCTCAAAACGAGTCCATGCTTCAGATAGAGATTCTCCATGATGTTGTTGGAACATTAGGATATCGTTACGGAGTTTTGCGGTCCTTCCTGGTGGAAAGAACTAAGCAAGGAATCGGGCAGTAAGATCCTCCCATGTGGTGATGGATCCTGTAGGAAGGCGTTCAAGCTAATTTCTAGCTTGATCATGAAGGGAAAATTGAAATAAACGCAGGCGCGTTCTTTCCCTATTGTCACCGTCAAGGTCAAGTGAGTCCACAAGTTTAAGGAAATCCTTGAGGTGTTGATTTGGATCCTCAGACCGAAGTCCGTGGAATGAGCATCCGTTTTGCACCAACCGGATGGTGTCGGATCGAAGAGGTACCACGTTGTTCCCTACGAGGAGCTCGATGGTATTCCTGTAGCCCTCGTGGCTGTTTGAGATCCCTCCTAGAGTACGATATGATTCCTCGTCTCCTATGGTGGTTGACAAGAATGGGTTTAAAAACAAAATAACAACAAAGAAAAGATAGACTACAAAAAAGCAAATATGCTAAAATTAAGTCTCACTTGAAAGGATTCAAAGCGAGTAGAAATAAAGCTAAAAAATGATCCAAACCGTAATTTTCCCCGTGCGCGGGGGCGCCAAAAACTTGATGCGGTCGTCGTAAGACTTTTACACGAAGTTTTATAACTCCTTAGGCAGAGCGCCTAATCGCTGTAGTAGTAGTATAGGCAAGACTCGGGGGTTGTTATCATTCACTCAGGGAATAGGTTGGGAAGGTCTGATCACGGTCTAACAGAATTCTAAGGGTTAAGAGAAGATTCTTTTTGTGTTTTTATGTTTTATGAAAGCAGGTAAAACCATATATTGGAGAGGTGGTTGGTTTTAGCTTATTAGAACTAAATATAAACTAACTAGTGGTGAAACAATATAATCAAAGAATGAGTTTATTTAATCATTTATTACTTCCTAGATTTGCTTCTCCTAGTGTTTTTCATTCTCACACTGTGATGATCTAAGTAATTAATGTCCTAGTCATGAACGAATTACAACTAACCCGCCATCTATTTAATATTCCATTAAAGGCAAACGCACAAGTAGGTAAGTATGCAGAACATGTACAAGGCCCTAAGAGTATATAAAATGCATGAGTAATATATAAGAGTGGATCGGCCATATAAGGGGCAAGGTAGTATGAAAACTGTTACCCGATGGTATCTTTTCTACATAATCATGTTTTCCTAGACATATCAACAGCGATACAGAAAAAAGCTGGTTTTCTAAGACCTAACATGCATATCCATCACAAGAAGCAACACCACTAAGATCTACAATCTAGGTTTCATACAATAATAAATAAACACAATTGGAGGCTTGGCCAAGCATGTTATAGATAAAGCAAGAACAAATAAGAATCACACACCAAGACATATTGAATGATTAAATAAGTCTTACTTGATTAGAAAGTGAATTGAAGGAAGTACAATAGGGTTTTTAGGCCCTAAAATCATCCCTAATAGCTGCTAAACAAACTAGGGTTCATACCCTCTTTTTATTCTAAAGTTACACACTTAAAACCCTAAAACCGGATTTCTATTTGTAGGAAAATCGCCATTTTAATCGTGACACCCTACGACCCACCGCGTGACAAGAAGATATCTAGATAATTTGGCTTGGATCGTGCGGGCTGACGCCGTCACGATATCTTGTGACGCTATCATGATAGGATTTGTGACGACGTCACGTGTAATCTATGACGCCGTCTCCAACTTCTGAGGAGAAATTCTTGAGCAATGTTGGTGTAGGTTCGTAGTCTCGTCCATTTCTTCTCCAAATGAGCCCAAGTCATGAGTATTTCCTCCAAATGCCTTCTAAATGCTAAATACTGAAAAAAAAGAGTAAAAGTACCTATTTTAGGCATAAATGCACGATTTAGGGGGTTAAACGACCCCGAAAAAGTGTATAAAATAACACCTCATCAGAGTATGAAGCTGCGAAAGAAAGGCAATTGTGGGATAATGTTCGATCCAGAAGAAGTCCAACAAATTATGATGAGGTAGATTTTGACTCTTTTCACTGGAATAAGAGTAGTACGTTTAACTATCCGTATTCTCATAACTTACCTCCTCTACACCCTTGTTCCCTACCTGTACAACCTTATCCTAAAAACTATTTTGTATCTACCAATGTGAGCAATAATGTGGACATTAAATCTATGACTATAGCAAAATATAATCTATACATTGCTAAAAAAGGTTGAAAGAATCCACTAAATAATCACTCATATGGCTTCACACCCTAATTTTTTGCTTAGCCACCACATACACCTAACATTCCTGTAGATAAGAAGGATTCTGAATTTGATAAGATCTTGGATGACTTATTTAGAATGGGAGCTGATAACCTGAAGCAAATGGGATAAGATATTAATTCCAAGATAGTATTGGATAAAATATAGATTGGGAGGAAGATCAATGGGGAAGGAAGAGGTGATGATAGGGATATTTTTTATATGTGGGATATTACAGTTGAAGACGTAGAATGAATTAGGCAATTCCTTACACATAACGTCCCTAACATTATTGAAGATGTTATGCACCCTTTGATCCTAAAAACCCTACACACCACACCACCTAACGAAGATTATGTAGCACCGGCTACTAAACCTATTTTGGACGAACTTTTGGAAAACAAGATCTTGAATGTAGCCATGGTTGATGAAAAGGCTGATCCCACTAGGGATCTTGAGGAGCTTGAAAGACTCCTTGTTGAAGATCATCATTTTACGGAAATACAGGTGCATTCAGTTATCACTAAACCCGAGCCTTTCATTCATACTCAACTAATGAGTCCCTTATACGAAATATTTAAATCATATAAGTCATCAACTAAACTGTGTAGGTAGATAGGGATATTATAACTCCTGGACGATATGATTTCTATTTGACATTTCCCTATCCTATTGAAAATTTACACCCGAATGGTGTCTATTGCTACTTCCACCCACACTTGATACCAAGTGAGGGGAAGGACACCTGATTACCTAGTAAATAAGAGTGGAGTCAAGTTAGAGACTCAAAAAAAAATAAGCACTTCGTGGGAGGCATCCCATGCCTATCTTTTAATTTATGTTTTGTCTTACTTCATTTTAACTTTTACATATTAGTTGGTTCGTATGTTTCTAACTTGGTTTTGCAGGTTTTAGCAGGAATAGAGCAAACTTCGAGATCACCTCGACTCGTAATCATATGGTAAGATTGTTGCTGATGCAACAATTACGGCGTAACCAACTTATTTACACTGTAAACAAGACCATTACGACGTAAACCCTTCCATGGTTACGCCGTAACAAGCTTAATGAATTTTTTTTTAAAGTATCATATGATTATGGTGCAACCATGACGGGTACGCCGTAAAATTTTCTTGAAAAATTTTAAAACTAGTTTGAAACTTTTATAAAACCGTGTATATTGGTAAATGAACTTTATGGGTATGTTCTCCAAAAACCCTCACGAGACTTCACTCGTCCACTTAGGCCACCAAGTGGTTTAAAAGGCTTGTTGCATACGCTAAATGCAACCATGATTCCTATGAAAGTGCGTTAGGATTGTATTTCTTGTATTATCATTCTATACATTTTGTGCTATTATGCTTTTATCTGGATTTATGCTTTTGGTATTAGTATTTCTTGCCGTTAACAGTAATGCCCAGGATGAGGTGCTAGGATGCTAATCAAGCTGTAAGAAAGCATCCCAAACCAGACTAGTTGGATACTATACAGTGAGGATGATGAAGTTACATGTGTTGATGAATGTTGCTCGTGGAAGAAGACTTAGAGCATGGCTTAAAGCATGCTGTCTATCCATCTTACCGAGCAAATCTAGGGGAGTAATCTGTTCTATTTCTAACCCTTCCTATTTCAATTTTATATGCATAAGTTTGACTCAAGTGAGGAGAATGGATTAGAAATAAACACCCATTTGATTATGCTTGCCTTTATTTTTCTAGTTTTTCTTGAAAAATATTTCATTAATAAAATTTTGACATGTTTTTCATTACTTAATTAGTTAAGACTTTACTGAGCACACCCTACCTTATAATTTCTATTGTGTGAGGATAAGCCTTTTTGTTTTCCCCTTATACGTAGATTCAATAAAAATGAGTGTGCCAGTGGCTGTAGTAGACTTTAGAACTTGGCCTGGTATTTCTTTTCGAGACCATCAAAATGAGCATTGCACCTGGTGTAAATCGTGTAGCTATGATTAAAGAAAATTTATATTAACCCCAAATAGCCCATATATGTTTTGTGTAAATTGACTTCTTACACTGATTAGTCAACCCCCCCCCCTGTTAAACCCTTGTTGCACTTATATCTAGTGCAAGATACCCCTAGTATAATCTGCTGAGCCTTTCCTTTCACTTTGTAACCTAATATATGTTGTTTCATTACACCTATCACCTAGCCTACCCTGTAGTTTCTTTAGTCCATGATCGGGGAGTTACTGGTTAATTTTGGTTTCACTGGTGAAAGTCGTGGGTTTGGATAGAGGGTATTTGAAGAAAAGACAAGTTTTGAAGATAGTTGATCTCAAGTGGAGGGATGCTCTTGCATCAAGTGGAGGTAAGTCTATGTTTGATTATTGATGTTCATGGAATGTGTTGGTGGTTAATGGGTTTTAAATGGATGGCCAATACTGGGTATAGGAATGGGCATTTATGGGGTTTCCTTTTTGTCACTTCTGATGAGAGCCTGTGAGAGTGGTTATTAGTTGGTGCTTAAGGTTGTTCCCTATGTGTTCATTCTGGTACCCGAGGTGGTTTCCCATTCTGGAGGGTTTTGTTTGACTCTAGCAGGGTTTTAGGTTGTGTTAAACTCACCGTTTGCAGGTTTCTCTATGGATATCTATGATCATATCTAGTTAGTCTGAGCTTGGGCTTTCTAGTCTTATGCTGGTTCTGATATTTGGGTGTTGTTCTCTTTTTTCCTTTCTTAGGGTTTTTCCTGGGAAAGGTTTTTTTAAGGAGGCAAGCCTATGAGGATTGAAGTTCTGTGTTCTTCTCCTTGTCTTGATTATTAATGATTGGTTGATTTTGCTAGTGGATTTCCTATCATGATTGTTGATTACTGCTTGAAGTTTGCTGGTTGATATGGTCCTGCTCTTAATAGTATTTACTTGTAGGCTTCTTTTATATGTTTCTAATGTATTTTCACACTGATTAGTCAATCCCCTTGTTAAACCCTTGTTGCACTCATCTTTAGTGCAAGATACCCCTAGTATAACCTGCTAAGCCTTTCCTTTCATTTTGTAACCCAATATATGTTGTTTCGTTACAACTATAGCCTAGCCTACCCTGTAGTTTCTTTGTAGTTTCTTAGTCCATGATCGAGGAGTTACTGGTTAATTTTGGTTTCACTAGTAAAAGTCGCAGGTTAAGATAGAGGGTATTTGAAGAAAAGACGGGTTTTAAAAATAGTTAATCTCAAGTGGGGGGATGCTCATGTATATATGTGTCTGTATCGTGATTCATTTCATTGTATCCTTATCTTGGTTCAAAAAAAAGAAAAAAGAAAAAACAATAGAATAAAAGGATGCAAGCAAGTGTTTATTAGTTTGTAACAGCTGATCATCATTATAAATTAGCTCTTATGTCGTATTGTGGCAGTATTTCCTCCTTGTCCAGCTGGCGATAATTCCGTCTTTATAAACGAGTAGTTCTTATAAACCCGTAACATTTCTATCCCTCCTTTCTATTATAAGTCTATCTGTACAATGAGGGCATTGTACATCTCAAGTGGGGGGAAGGGAGATAGAAATGAGGTATTTGGTGCCATTATGTGCTAATTTGGCCTAAATTTTAAATTTGTTTTAGCACATATTTCTTGTTCATGGATGATGAAGGCTGAGTTAATGCGATATTTTTGCCTAAAGTTATGTAGATTATGAGGCAATACATTATATTTCATACACATTAACTCGTGTATTATGAAGACCCCTTGACTTTTAACCCTCATGTTTACCTTATGGGATTTGAATGCGACCAGTGACGGGGAGATTGTGGACTTAGGAAACTATTTGTTTTATGTTTTTATTTAACAACAATTAAATGTGCATCAAATGTATCTGTCCTACCCTATATCATTCTCCTAACCCTTTGTTTTACTCAAATGAGGGAATTGAATGCAATCGTACATGTCTATTCCTTTGTTACGGATGTGTATGTATGGTTTTGTCGCCCTTGTTGGTGTAACGCTTTTGGTTAAAATTATATTAAAAGAATGATTTACCCCGTAAGCCTTTGTGTTGTGTCAACCCATTTTCCTTTTTGAACAGTTGCATCTAGACTCTAGTGGTGAAGCTTAGTATCCTGGCTAAGCTTATGATAGAATACTCGCCGTGTAACCCCTAGCTAGTTATTTGCTTTTTGTAATATGAGCTTGGGGATTGTCCAATGCCATTTTTTTGTTGTGCCTTTGTGTTTGGGTTAGGGATGTGATCCTAACTGGTTTTCTTCACTTGGCTTTCGTTGTAAGCTTTGCCCTTTAGATATTTTCTTAATAAATTTACCTTTAAGAAAAAAATAAAAAAAATAAAAAATAAAAAAAACAAAAAAAATAGATAAAAAGGATGCAATGCAAGTGTTAGTTTGTTAAGGTGATCTTCATGATAAATCAAGCTTATATGTCTACTAGGGTAGTATTTCCGCCTTGTCCAGCTCAGGGATGATTCCAATCGTTTATAAACTAGGTCTGTTCTATTAACCGTGACCTTTCTATTCGCTCCTTTCTATTTATTTGTCTATATGTACAAGAGGGGCATTGTACATTCTCAAGTGGGGAAAAGGGAGATAGAAATGAGGTATTTGGTAAAATTATGTGTTAATTTGGCCTAAAATTTTAAAAAAAAATTTTTAGCACATAATTTTTGTTCATTGATGATGAAGGCCGAGTTAATGCGTCTTTCTTGCCTAGTTTATGGAGATTATAAGGCATTACACTATATTTCATACGCATTAACTCGTGTATTATGAAGACCCCTTGACTCTTGACCCTCGTTTTTACCTAATGGGATTTGAAGGCGACTAGTGACAAGGAGATTGTGGACTTAGAAACTATTTGTTTATGTTTGTAATTAACACAATTTAAATGGTGCACCATATGCCTAATCCATTACCTTTTGTTTTATCGAATAGGAGGATTAAATGCAAAATCATGTATGTATATTCCATCGTTCATGATATGTGTGTAGATCGTTTTTGTCGCCCTTATTGGTGCCAATGCTCTTGGTAAAAGATTTGAGTTCCATACCTTAAGATCATTCTTTAACCTTGGTTTTTACTTGAATAAGAGAATTAAATGCAATCAGGTATGTTCTATTCATCGTTAGGGATGTTGTATATGTGGTTTGTCGCCCATTGTTGGTGTAACGCTTTTGGTTATAAATTTTACTTAAAGGATAAGTATACCCCGTAAGCCTGTGTTGTCACCCATTGCCATTTTTGAAAGTTGTAGCTAGACTCTAGTGGTGGAGATTGTATCATTGCCAGCTTATGACAGAATAACGCCTATGACTGAGCAGTGTGTGTGATCACAAAAAATGATTACTCTTAAGATTAGTGAGAGTATGAGTGTGATTCGATTTTCCTTTTTATGAGGGGTCGGTTTGGAATTTTATATAGGTAATTTTTTAAATGCATTCTTATTGGGAAAACTGAGGGAATATCTTTTGAGAATTATTTAAAAGGTTCTACTTAAGGGCATGTAGAAGTCAAGTGGTGGAATATTTGATAACATCAAATATTTAATACTTTTTCATATCAAATTCCTACGTTTATTACCTTGCTTTATATCATTTTTATTTTAATTCGTTTCTTGTTTTTTTTTTTTTGTTTTTTTTTAGGTGTATTTTTATTCATTTATTTTGCAAATTTAGGTAATTAGAGGCATTAGAACGGAAAATGGCGAAATATGTGCAAAAATAGTACCAATACTAATTTATTTAGTAGAGGTACTAAAATTCAATGAAGGGCTACTAAAATCCTACAGGATGCAGCCTAAAATCCAAATGAAGAATAGTACCACTACTATATTATTTAGTAGGGGCACTATATTTATAATGATTAATGTTGTCGAGTTGGAAGCTTAGAAGATATTACGGCGTAACGTCTCGCAGGAGTTACGCCGTAATAAATTATTAATAACAAAGATCCGGTGCTGATGAGGCATTACGGCGTAACGTCCCGTACGAGTTACGCCGTAAAATATTATTATGGAAAAGATATTTATGCTAACTAAGGGTTATGGCGTAACGTGATGATTTAATTATGATGTAACCAATATTAATACTAAATTATGGAATACTGCGTCAGAAGGTTTACGGCGTAACGTGGTCGATGCTGTTACGCCGTAATGATGACTCATCACAGGGACTAAAGCTGCGCAAAAACTATGAAGTTTTAACTATAAAGCATAAAAGATCATGAAGTTGAGGGGCCATTAGTGTACAAGGATGAAACTTATCATTAACTATATATCGTCCATGATATCAATTTGATATCATTCATTCAATCGGTGGTTCTTTTCTTTTGCCGACACAAGAAGACACGAAGGAAAAGAAAGAGCAGCTTACCTAGCTGCTTGGTTCGGGTATAGGGCGAACCCTTTCGGGGTTAGCCACGGGATCCAACGAGAAGATCGGGAGCATTATTTTAGCATGATTTATACATGATTCTTCAACTCGTACAGTTTGATTTCAATTAATTATTTTTGATGATTTATTTGATTTCGGCTTAATTGGTTGATGATTGATATTTATTATGTTTAATTATTGTTCCTTCCATTTGATTATGCCTTAGTTTATTTATTTAATCTTACCATCTAATCATTTTTTTACTGGATATCTTAATTGCCTATCATTGATCCCTGAGTTTTGGTAGTGTTGAAAGTGGCTTAGATCCTGTTAGTTCTATCATTAGGTGAACAGCTGAACATGGAATTAGCAAGGTACTAGGGTAGATTTACGACCTATCCCTAGTGTAGGAATTAACCAAGTTACCGCCTCTGTCACATTAAACACTTAAAAAACTCAGGAACTCTTTCAGAGGGAGTTTATAATTTATCTAGGTTATAGACAAGGTCTTTAAGATAGTTGGGAATTAATCACTACAAGCTTGGTTGTCCTGCCCGTGTGATCGTAGGGGAATTGGGATCGCAAAGTAAGTACAGGACAAACCTTAATTGCCAAATCGGGTCTGTCGATATTAGAAACACTAATAAAACAAGAATTAGACATTGCACTTGAGATAAAGATAATTAAACTCAAGATATTTAATTAGTTAAATGGGTTCATTTTCTTAGTATTTTTCCACTATACCACTTCCATTGATTGATAAAAACCACTTTAATTCCTCTCATTTATCCTCTTTACAATTTAATCTTCTAAACAACTTTGAAAATGTGACACCCCTTTAAACTCAGATTTAAACCGCCCTTTAGCTCTTGGGATGACCTCGGATTTACCAAAACTACACTACTCAAGATCGGGTTCTCTGCCTGTTAGTGCGTCTTTAAAGGTGAAGCTAGTTTTATAAATTTAAAACATGGTAAAAAATATGTAAAAGAAAATACGCATCAAGAAACATCCACATCTTTCATCCACTGATCTCATCAATTCGTCTCTAGTGAGAATCAAATATTTCTCACTGAAATGGAGGGTTCTTATGTAGTATATTGTCAAATGTCTGGGAGGCATGCAGGGATCTCACGATCAACTAAATGTCAATCAGCAGACGATCGCATACTGCTTGTGCTGGGGGCTGGAGATTGATATAGCAGAGATTTTATTCTCTGACCTAATTGCCAGTTTGCATCCTCCAACTGGGAAGCAGGAAAGAAAAGCAAACATCTGCTACACAAGATACCTGTCTTTGATCATGGAACATCTATTGAAAGATGCATACAAGAATGAAAATCTAATGTATTTAAAACCCCACAACATTACAGCCATCACTTTCAAACCTACACTTGAGAATGAAATAGCTTTAACAGCTCATATGTGCAAGGTGGTTGCGCTTTCACCAGACCCCATCAAGTCTTTTCTCCCTCCCTCTGGGGAGGTGAATGCTGATGACACCGTTGATAAGTCCTCGTCCGAGACCTCTGTGCAGCCTGTCACTCAGTCTAAAGCACCAACTGTTAAAAGGCCAAGGAAGAAGAAAAT
>BQNB010061643.1:11356-36407 GCA_026074375.1 Tanacetum coccineum | reverse complement strand
GGAGCATTTGAGTCGCGTGGATATCAAAACTTAAAGGACTCGGTTTTCTTCACATTCGATAATCATTTATCTTTAAAATACAAAATGACTCACGTTTGAAATCTTGTAGTCTTGTTAAATCATAAATTATTGGAACCTGAATTTACTTTGATTTGTTTAAATCGAATGTGACATTTTATTAAACGTCTCTTTTGAGGTCATTTTCTGTAACTTGTACTTTATACCTTAAAGTAGCACCCCAAAGTGGTATTCCGCTGCGTTGTGATTTTATGAGGGTGTCACACATGTGCATTAGGTCACATTCATTAATAGGTATTTGACATCATATGGGTCATATACATTGGGTTGTAGTTGCTTAGAGTGTCATGTTACGACACATCCATGACTGGTGACAATGGGTAATTAACATGGTTCATGTGCATTAGGTTGTTGATCATGGTCACATTCATTAATGGGTATTTGACATCATATGGGTCATATGCATGAGGCTGTAGTTGCTTAGAGTGTCATGTTATGACACATAATGACTGGTGACAATTGGTAATTAACATGGATCATGGGTCATGTGCATTGGGTTATAGTGGCTTATATTGTAATGGAACCCATGCATGACCGGTAATTATGGCTAATTCATATGTGTCATGGGTCATGTGCATTAGGATATAACTGTTCACATTCATTAATGGGTATTTGACATCATATGGGTCTTAGAGTGTCATGTTACGACACATCCATGACTGGTGACAATGGGTAATTACCATATGGGTTATGTGCATTGGGTTGAAGCGGCTTATATTGTAATGGAACCCATGCATGACCGGTGATTATGGCTAATTCATATGGGTCATGGGTCATGTGCATTAGGATATCACTAGTCACATTCATTAATGGGTATTCGACATCATATGGGTCATATTAGGGGTGTTCACGAGGCGGTTCGGTTCGTTGGTAACGTATTTCTAAATTTTTAATTTAAATTTAAATTTTTTAAATTTTGTATTAGATAGATGTTTTGGTAGAATCAATTGGTATTATGACTATATGGATGAGTATAACATGTAAGATTACCACTTTTTAATATGTTAATTGTCATAAAATTTTATTTTTTAAAATAAATTTAAATTGTTAATAAACATATAGTCACACATTCCTTTTTAATGATAAAAGATTACATCTTTAATTGAGCGCCAAATTTAAATAATCAATGTCAAATTATCAATAATTTAAAAATTTTAACTTTTTAAAAATTTAAAATTTGGAGCCAAATTGCAGCCAAAAATTTTAAAATCACATATGAATATGGATGGTTTATTTTCCTAATTTCAGCAAAAAACACTTTTTTATCTCTCCAAAAAAAGGCTGCAACCAAAACAGAACAATAACATCTCTTTTTACACCATTAATTACCACTTTTACTTATTTTCTTTTACACATTGCGGCTGAAGAATCATGGAAACTGAAGCCATTGATAATCAGGCCAATTTGGTTAATTATGATAATGAAAATGAAAATGAAATTGACGATTTAGGATATCAATCAGAGGAGTATATTGAGGATGCGCATGAGGATGATGAAAACAACCATTCAAATGGGAATTTAGTTAAGAGGGGCATAACCATGTTATATAAGTTTCGCATGGAATATGGAAAACCCGGTAGAGTAAAGCTGAGTGTAACCTTCGATGCGTTGAATAGGATATCAGGAAAACACAGAGCATTGTTTTCGAGTTTTTTAGGAGACATGGTTCGTGAGCATATAGGTTTGAAGATTCTAGCATGGAACAAGGTGGGTTCAAAAGCAAGAGATAAACTATGGGATGAAATCACGGTACACATTTAATATTTTTGAACCCAATACTACATAAGTTTATCCTGCATTTACATTATGTGCAACTAATTCACACATTTGTTACCTTTACAGCGATACTTGATGTTGACCTTGACAGTCGAAAGCTGGTATGGATCGTCTTGGTTCAACTTCTAAGGAATTCAGAACGAAATTGAGACGAACATACATATTGCCCAACCAAGATACACCTTCAAAGCTAAATGAAGTCCCGGCGAAGTATACTGCAATTTTAAAAGCCGAAGAATGGGTCAATTTTGTAAAGTACACGGCCACCCAGGCTTACAAGGTTTTAATTAGTCATTTTTATTTAAGTCCATATATCTTTCATAATTTTGTGTTTTCATATACATTACATCTAAACGCCTTATGATTTTGTGTTGCAAGTGATCAGCTGCAGGTAAAATGGGCGTTTCCAAGTGTCTTATCGCATAACAATGGAGAGGTGGGATACGCACATGTGAAAGAGAAAATGGTAAGATTACACATTTGCACATTTGCATTTCATAGCATCATTCGTTTATATCGGTTTAACTTACATGTGTATGTATTTGATGTTTATAAGATTGAAAAAAAAAAGAAATTGAACAAGATGAAGAACCCACCCGTGGTACCCTGTGGTTGAAAGGAAGGGTAAACAAAGACGGAGAATATCAAGATGATGAGATTAGATCAGTGGGAGATAAACTTGTAAGTTTGTCTGCAATTTTTTTTATTATGTTCATTTTCGTATAATAACCTATTTCCCATATTGTGTGTGCAGAAAGAAACTGAGGACAAGATCAAAGAAGGAACCTTGCAGGTAGATCAAGGCACTGATGCCATGACACTTGTATTAGGTAAGGAACAAGGAGGTTATGCAATGAGGGGTGGGAAGTGGTAGTGACTACAAGATGGTATTCTGATCTTCCACGAAGCAAACAAGCAGCTGATGAAAGAATTTTGTTACTAGAAAGTCAACTTGTGCTGCGAGACGTGAACGTGAAGAGAAAGAACTATTAATCAAGAGTATGTCAGCAAGTATGTCACAGACAGTGGGAAATGGTGGACTAAACTAAAAAAATTAGTTGGCCCTGCACAAGGGGGCAGGTGCAGTCACGCCACTCAATTGACAACTAGATGTAAGACATTTTTTATGATGTTAACACATTTCATTTCTAATTAAACTTATTTTATCGCTCACAACACACCGATCCTAATGAATAGCAGGTACTTCTGATCCTAAATACCCTAGGACCTCCTATTATACCACAAGGAGACCTAATGGGCTTAAATAAGTTTTCTATCTAATTCTAATTAGTCTTTTCCTTACTAGCCAATTCATGCCCCATATATACATAAGCATGTCTATAACACAACAGTACTAGCTATATTCTGATTTAGTCTCTCCACCCCTCAGAGCAACACGTAATATTCTAACATTTGTAACTAACACTAGCAGTACTGAACATTTGTGACTAGCAGCACTAATGACTTGGTAAGATTTTCGCCCGCCTACGATCGTGTAACACTCCAAGCCCCCGTCTCCTAACCCTATAGACCACACAGTCATTTTCATCTCGGCCAGTATAAGAATCATTTTGCAACTTGCAACCATTTCTTACAATTTATATTGCAGGTGTCTTTGCGTGGACATTCATTCCACCGTAAACTAGCAGTGCTGATGAGGAGCCGGCGGAACAATGCTTCTTGGTGGTGATCAGAATGATGCGAGCCATTCACAGAAAGAACATCGCAAAAAAGAGTAAGCTAATTATTAAAAACACCCCCCTATGATCTTTGCAATTCATTACCTACTTGCCTGTCTTATATATTTACCGTGTTTTATATGCATACAGGAAATGTTTAAATCTAGTGGGAGCTCAAATTCGAGACCTCGACACGTTGATCAATCCGAAAGGATTCGTCAAGTCAAGATTCACAATCCAAAGAAAACCCCTGTGTCACCGGCGCCACCTACCACACAAGGAATGTATTTTCAACACCTGGAGTTGTGCTCTTTCTATTCTTTTGTTTAATTATTTCCCCCCCCCCCCCCCCCCCCCCCCCACCCCCCCCCCCCCACCCACCCCCCCCCCCCCCCCCCCCCCCCCCCCCACCTCTGTACATCATGCAACAAATCATTTTTTTCAGGCAATTTAATGCTGCCATGGACTGTCGCGCCATCCGCCTGCATAATAACGAGAATCTACAATCTCCAGTGTGAGAGGGTTCCGGTATACCATGCACCCCGTGCTGGGAACAATCAACGGCCCTCTCAAGCAATAACACACAAGCACTCCAAAGGATTGCTACAAAGTGTCAATTGCTATAATATCTTCTAGTGGAGGCAGATTTATACCGGATGTAGGAAGTAACGGTTGCACAACAGTTTTGGGATTCAGTAGGTGGTTTTATTGCATGTGCCTCAAACGACACCCTGCATAAAGTTGTTTTCGTGCTCCCTCAAAACCAGGTATCTTACAGCGCTCGAGTTGAGTCATGAACCTCCATCTGTATATAAGAGTTCTCGTAATACTCTCCTAAATCTTCAGTGCTCTTTGTATACGGGACTTTCTGTTTTCACTGCTGGCGAATAAAAACACCCTATCACTCCAGCCGCTCTCACCATCACATATCATGATCCTACTTTTGAGACCATCCTATAACCCCCATCGCCACACACCTATAGTCTCCCATACCGACCAGCGCACACATGAGATCAGCGTTCTCCCGCTAGTCTGCTCGTCGCCTTGCACCCTCGCGCCCTACATGGTAGCTAATAAGAGGAGGAGTCATACGTACAGGCATCCCTAGCTTTATTGAGGAGTTTTCGTATATTCACACGGCACATTACAATTTGATATTGGTTCAGTTATATACATCCGTCGCTTATTGTATCTTGTATTTATTTTGATATATATATTTGATTTTATTCATTGTATATATATATATATATATATATATATATATATATATATATATATATATATATATATATATATATTATCGATTTCTTAAATGTGACTAAAAGATGCATATGGTCACACTTGTTAACAACTTTTTGTGTCATTGGTTGCTTAATTCTTTATGTGACTAAAATTACAAAAGGCCACACAAACATAAAATTCATGTGGCCATTGGATGATTAATAGTCACACAAAATACACATTTCTTCACTTTAAACATCATATGGTCACACTTATTAACACTTTTGGTCACTTTATGCTTAATTGTATGTGACTAAATACCCAAAACAAACATGCTTTGTGTGACTAAATATTACAAAAGGGCCCAAACAAACATAAATTTATCGTGGCCATGGGAGATAAATAGTTCACAAAATACACATTTATTCACCTTAAACAGCATATGGTCACACTTATTAACACTTTTGGTCACTTTATGCTTAATTGTATGTGACTAACTACACCCAAAAAACATGCTTTGTGTGACTAAATATTACAAAAGGCCACACAAACATAAAATTCATGTGGCCATTGGATGATCAATAGTCACACAAAATACACATTTCTTCACTTTAAACACCATATGGTCACACTTATTAACACTTTTGGCTACTTTATACTTAATTATATGTGACTAAACAAACATGCTTTGTGTGAATAAATATTACAAAAGGCCACACTAACATAAAATTCATGTGACCATTGGATGATCAATAGTCACACAAAATACACATTTCTTCAATTTAAACACCATATGGTCACACTTATTAACACTTTTGGCCACTTTATGCTTAATTGTATGTGACTAAACACCCAAAAGAAACATGACTTGTGTGACTAAATATTACAAATGGCCACACAAACATAATATTCATGTGGCCATTGGATGTAATAGTCACACAAACTACACATTTAGTCACCTTTTTAGAAACAGCATTATTGTCACATTATTAACCACTTTTGGTCACTTTTATGCTTAGTTGTTGTGATAAATTACCAAAACAAACATGTTTGTGTTTGATCTAAATACTTACAAAGGCACACAAAACATAAAATTCATGTGGCATTGATGATCAAATAGTCACACAAAATACACATTTTCTTCACTTTTAATATCATATGGTCACACTTATTAAAAAGTTTTGGCTACTTTTGCTTAATTTATGTGTGTGATAAATACCACAAAACAAACATGCTTAGTGTGACTAATATTACAAAAGGCCCACAACTAACATAAAATTCATGGTGACTTTGGATGATCATAGTCACACAAAATATATACCATTTCTTCAATTTAAACCATCAATATTGGGCCCACACTTATTAACATTTTGACCACTTTATGCTTACTTGTATGTGACTAAACACCCAAAGAAAACATGCTATGTGACTAAAATTATTACAATGGCACACAAACATAAATTCATGAGGCCATTGGAATGATCAATAAGTCACATTAAATACACTAATTTTCTTCTTTTAAACAATCAATGGTCACACTTATTAACACTTTGGCCACTTTATGCTTAATTATATGTGACTAAATACCCAAAACAAAAATGCTTTGTGTCACAATAAGCATGCAAGAAAATAATCAGAAGATAAAAGAGCGGTACAAGCCAAATGATAGAAAACTGTATTAGCCATATTAAATCCAATTAAATGTTGGTTTGTTTGTTTAGTGCAATGAATGCTTATCTCGAAGCGGCATATCATTCTTAAGACTTAGGCGGGACATCATCCTAAGACCTAGACACGTTGAATCCTGTCACAATTAATGTATCCGCATAAAGCATCCTTTTAGTTTAATTATAATCTATCTAGGGATTAAAGCAATGGTGATCTTGTTAAACCCTAGCCCATCGGGACTTTACCCACTTACTGCTTGATGGTATTTTATATACTGGTAGTTCACTGTTCAAGTCTTTACCAATTAATTAAGAACATACTTGTTGAAACATACGGGTCACCTGCCGGTCCAACTAAGCTCATAATTTAAAGGCAAAGATAGAACATTATTTGTGATCCTATTAGTCCAGTAATATAAAACACGATATGGAGAGCTATCCCAGTATCTAGATTACTTGTTAGGTATCACTAGACCCAGTTGAATGATAGGTCGCATATTCAAACACGTAGACAAGTATTAGGTGATAAACATAATTAAACAATCAACGATAAATTAAGCAATCGAGTTAAAATAAACCAAACATTAAATCTTCATTAAGATGGCTAATACCCGAGGGTATTAGCCCATAACCATTGTAATTATACAAGTGTGATCAAATAACCAAGGTAAACTAAACGTTTTACCGAACGATACCAAAAATTAAATGATTACAAGAGTATAGGAATTACACGGTGTCTTCTATGGAATCGTGATCGATGCTTGACCTTGGCTGCTCTTCTTCACTTCAGAAAATCGACTTTTATGTGTATGGTATAGAGAATATGATTTTGCACACCGAAAACTCATTTTTGAGTCTTCTATTTATAGCCTCTGAAAATTGATGGATACGCCGTATTGAATGAGGTCAATACGGCGTATAGGGGTAATTTCCTTGGAGTGCGCGCTACGTTCACAATCAATCAAATATATCTTTCCTTCTTTATATTTATTACAGGATCTTTGATTGTTTATCCAGCTGATACGGCGTATGTAGATAGAAGGATACGCCGTATTGGGAATTGAGTATGCGCGTTTTCTTGTAAAGTCCAGGCGCTGATACGTCGTATCTTCTTTGATGGATACGGCATATTGAGTCAGAAATAAGCAATCTTCAAATATCATCATTTAAGCTCCAAAATGTGCGCCTTTTAGCTCGTCTTCACAAAACACTTCGTAATTACAACAATTAACAACTTTAAGCAATTAAGTAACAATTCTTGCAATAATTATATAAAAGTGGGTAATTTATTCAGGATAAATGTGACGTTATTTGATGTCATCAATTATCCCCCCACTTGAATCATACTTATCCTCAAGTAGACTCTAGAAATTTATTAAAAATGTATCCTAACCGTAGTTAAGGATTTTTCTGTTAAGCACTTCTTTTGTTTTAATCACCTATACAAGACCAAACACCTCACGAAATATGGGAAATGAAAACACTAAGATCACTCAACTAATCTAGGGTGTAACATTTAATTGGTACGCTCATTTGCATGGTCGTGATTAGTTTCATATCATATGCTTGACAAGGATACATATCTCCACCACTAGAGCTAAAGAGAAACAAGTTAGAAGGTAAATTAGGTAATTAGGCTTAGGGTTGATCATTTTAATAATCTTTCACCGAAAGTACCACACCAACAAGGCAACTGAATCGTACATACATGGCCGTAACGACGGAATAAACATGTACAATTCGATCACATCCTCATTCGAGTTTAACCAAGGGTTAGGATGAAGAATGATATATGGTATGGATCTTCTAACTTTCACCAAAAGTAATAAACCAACAAGGTGGCTGAATCACACATGTATGGCCGTAACGACGGAATAGACATGCATGACTCGATCTCATCCTCGTTCGAGTAAAACCTAAGGTTAGTTGCTAGGAAAAGGAAGTAAATTGTTGTTAAATAAAATTCACAAAACAAATAGATTAAGCAATAAATAAGGTAGTTGACTAGTAACCTTTCCAACCGTACCATGATTAAAGACTTGAAATATATACAAACACCTCGATCATAGAAATGACAAACACAACCTAAGTTGGCGTTCCCATAACGGTCAACTTCCCAAACATCCCAAAGTTACACACTTTTACAAAAGTGGTGATATCGACCACTTTATACAAAACTATACATCATTGATTTTTATCCACGTATCAACGAATAATTAATCCTTCCAAGTATTTCATCGGTTTAAGTTTAGTGAACCGACTATCAATCACCTTCTCGTTTTTAATTCATTTTCTATTTTTCTTTTTTTTACTTTTTTTTCATAACATAATCCTCAGTGCAATTTCATCGTCTTCACAATCATAATTCATCCGAATAATTTTTCCTTTAACACTTCATTTGCGAATAATAATATCGCTGAAATAAGTAGGCTAAAATACACGAGCTACTATTTTCATTGTATTATTTTACATTTCCATTTTTTTCAAATTTTTTTGTCTTTTTATCATTGTTGTCTATTTTTTTTTCCTTAAGTACTTGTTTTTTTTCTATTTTATTTTTTCTTTTTCAGTTTTCATCTTCTGCTTTTTTTTTTTTTTGACATTTCTAGTTTGAATTTTTATTTTTTTGACGTTTTTTTTGTTTTTGTATTGTGCAATTTCCTGACCTAACCATAGATAGAAAATTTCACTTTGACACAAGAAATACAAAACTTTACACAAAAGCAACTAGCAACTTTGATTAAGTAGGCTTAATCTACAGGGTAGGCTAAGGTGTAAAGGTGTAACGAAATAGACATATGGTGTGAAAAAGACAGGAATGGCTCAACAGGTTTTTCTAAGGGTTCTTTCTCTTATAGTGAGAGTAAGCAAAGGGTTACACAGGGTTTAACTAACCAGTGTAGTTAGTTAATTATTACAACATTTAGTCTTTTTGGTGTATTCCTAGAAATTTACCAGTTAAAAATGTTTCTCCATCTAAGTCCATAGTACTCATCGTTGTGGTCTCGAGTGATATACCAAGCCAAGTTCTAAAGTCCACAATACATTCACTGCAACTCATAATTTTTGTCGGATATTTTTAGTAATGTTTAGAAACGAATAGGCTTAATTCTCACAGTTGGTATTAAGGGTTATAATGCGCAGAGGGTCATGTACACTATGTCATTTTCAAAAGTTATGCTAGAAAAAAATTTAAATTTTGGCATAATGTAAGCATATAGCATATTATTTGTAAAAGAAAGGACAAGTAGGCATTCTAATTCTCCATCCACCCACTTAAATTATACAACGTCCTCGTCGTATAGATAAAAACAATTAAAGAAAATGGGAAATATAATTAGAACGAGGAACTCCCCTGATATGTTGCTCGGGATGATTCTCCAATTTGAATTCTTGAGCCAAAGTGTGTTGACGAGGCTTCAGAATGCTCATATGAGTTCAACACACGTCTTTTTCAGAGTATACCATATCGTCAATTTCCTTACAACAAGGTCCTGCATAAAAGTTTAGAAGACAAAAGTGCAATTCCTATCTCTGTTATACAATGGTTTACAATGAAGGCAAACCAATTTAAACACTGCTGTACAGGGATCATTACGTCGTCTCCAAATCCCAGGACTAACCATATCGTTCCTGTAAAAACAATTAAAAAATTTCAAAGTACTAGAAATTAAATTACAGACTGATAACATCCAAACACATCCATACGCCGTATCCAGAGGGGTTCGATATACCATATAGAGTGTCAGGGAAGACAGACTCGTGCAAACAATAAAAAATGCGACAAATAATTTAAAAACGCCTGGTTGTCTCTCGGGAAGCACTTTTGTTTTCAGCTAGTCTTTAAGTTCGACTTTTCTTTCCCGCTCTTCATTCTTTCATCGGAGTTGCAGACCCATCACCACATTAATGATTACCGTAAATTTCTCGATAAGCGTCGAGGTTGTCCTTTGAGTGGTAGAGGTACTCAGACTCTTTTATGGCAATGTACTCTTCGTTAGCATTGAATGACTACTTCATCATCTCGAATCTCCTGATTTTGCAGACTAATGGTTCATGAGTGGAATCATCCCTGTGTTTTTCATTCCCCTGATTGTATTGAGTATTACCGGCGTTTCTTATGTCATAATTTCTATCAAAGATACGATTAATCTCAAGATAAGGGTCCCGCGCCTTTTTAGTTTTGAAGTTTGCATATGGTCTTTGGCCATAACTTTCCAAACGAGTAAATGGCGCGACTTCATGAGCATTAATCTTCCACCAACATTCTTGTAGATTTACTAGCACATTATATTCTAGTTCGTGGAAGTTCCCAAAACTATTTATCAACCATGTACATAATTTCATCACACTAGGAGTCGCATTTCCCTATGATTCTTTAACTTTTGCTTTGTGCATTAAGGTTTCTTCTTTCAATTTTCCATCAGCTAATTCATCATACCACTTGTGATCCTGGAAATAAGTCATGTTTCTGACCCGAACCATCCCAGGTAGCTCTCCACCATTACAAAACCCATTAATATCTAAACTACACGTGGGCCATTTGGTTATTTCATTCTTAAAATGATATGGTTCACATATATGATCACATAGTTGATATGGCACCCTGTTATCCAACCACGATTCCTCAAGATCCCTTGTCACAGTATTTTTCAACTCAGACTCCTCGTAAGTCCTAATTCCTTGGATATCAAAAGTAAACAGATTCGTGTCAATTTTAAGGAGGTAGTTGAAGTTGTTGAATGCTTTACACAAGGGTGTATCGTAGTCAAATAAATTGCCTTCGATCTTGAAGATGTGAGTAATATCGTCGGGGTTATCATCCTCCTCAGCTTCTATTTCTTCATTGTCATCAAAAAGTTGGTAATATTTTTCAACGAACTTTTCTACCAAATCTTCCCAAGTAGTAACTGAGCCTATACAATCCTTTTTAAACCATTCACCTGCGGCACCTGCGAGTGAAATAGGGAAGATACTAAGCCTAAATCGGTCCTGACTTACCCCATTAATTTTGATTGGCCCAACTACTTCAAGAAATTTATTAATGTGCTCAAACGCGTTTTCTCCAATTGTCCCATTAAAAGTATTATCTCGTATCTTGACCAAAAACGCTCCCTGTATCTCAACAAAATTTCTCACGATCATTCTTCCTTCATTATCATTAGAGATGCAGTTTTTTCAGGTAACAGAGATATAGTCGTTTCGTTCTGTCATTGTCAATCGAATTCCTGAAAATAAGTACAAATTGATTAGTAGGATGTGCCCTCAGGAGAGAGAACACTTAAAACAGAAAATCGAATACGAAAAATTAACACTGTTACTATATCAGATGATCAATACACCGTATTCAGTTAATTTGAATACGCCGTATAGTCTGCTGAAGGTCAGTACGCCGTATTGATTATACAGAATACGCTGTATTGTTTGGAAGAACAGATACGTTGTTTAGACTGTAGAGATCAATACGTTGTTCTGAGTAGAAAGGTCGATACGTCGTATCCAACTGGTGGATATGGCATATCAGTTGATCTATCAGACCAGAATACTTAGAAAACAATTAAATAATGCGAGAATTTAAACACACAATTAAATTAATTACAAACTGAATTACACTAATTAAATTATTCTAAACTAATGGTTAGAAATACTAATAAAATTAAAGGTTAAACTTTTTCACTCCCCGGCAGCGGCGCCAAAAACTTGATGTGCTGTCGTGTAGGGTCAATTTATTGATTACCAAGTTTTAAATTTATATTTAGCCGACTTATCCTAAAACAACACTTTAACGGGCAGTGTACCCGATCGGGTGGAGTTTCGTGGTAAGTAGGGTGTCGAACACTAAGAGCGAGGTCGTTAACCTTATATTCTATCAGTATTTTAATTAATCTAATTAAGTTAATTCTAATTACTTGTTAAACCTATGCTAAACCTAGTTCTAATGATAATGGGGGGTTTTCAGCCTGAGAGACTGGCACAGGTTTTATGGTGACAATAATCAATTCTAAACACAATAAACATGCAAGAAAACAATCAGAAGATAAAAGAGCGGTACAAGCCAAATGATAGAAAACTGTATTAGCCATATTAAATCCGATTAAATGCTGGTTTGTTTGTTTAGTGCAATGATTACTTATCTCGAAGCGGCATATCATTCTTAAGACTTAGGCGGGACATCATCCTAAGACCTAGACACGTTGAATCCTGTCACAATTAACGTATCCGCATAAAGCATCCTTTTAGTTTAATTATAATCTATCTAGGGATTAAAGCAATGGTGATCTTGTTAAACCCTAGCCCATCGGGACTTTACCCACTTACTGTTTGACGGTATTTTATATACTGGTAGTTCACTGTTCAAGTCTTTACCAATTAATTAAGAACATACTTGTTGAAACATACGGGTCACCTGCCGGTCCAACTAAGCTCATAATTTAAAGGCAAAGATAGAACATTATTTGTGATCCTATTGGTCCAGTAATATAAAACACGATATGGAGAGCTATCCTAGTATCTAGATTACTTGTTAGGTATCACTAGACCCAGTTGAATGATAGGTCGCATATTCAAACACGTAGACAAGTATTAGGTGATAAACATAATTAAACAATCAACGATTAATTAAGCAATTCGGATTAAAACAAACCAAACATTAAATCTTCATTAAGATGGCTAATACCCAAGGGTATTAGCCCATAACCATCGTAATTATACAAACATGATCAATTAACCAAGGTAAACTAAACGTTTTACCGAACGATACCAAAAATTAAATGATTACAAGAGTATAGGAATTAACGGTGTCTTCTATGGAATCGTGATCGATGCTTGACCTTGGCTGCTCTTCTTCACTTCATAAAATTGACTTTTATATGTATGGTATAGAGAATATGATTTTGCACACGGAAAACTCATTTTTGAGTCTTCTATTTATAGCCTCAGAAAATTAATGGATACGTCATATTGAATGAGGTTAATACGATGTATAGGGGTAATTTCCTTGGAGTGCGCGTTACGTTCACAATTAATCAAATATATCTTTCCCTCTTTATATTTATTACAGGATCTTTGATTGTTTATCCAGGATGGATACGATGTATAGGGGTAATTGGATACGCCGTATTGGGATTTGAGTGCAGCGTTTTCTTGTGAAGTCCAGGCGCTGATACGTTGTATCTTCTTTGATGGATACGGCATATTGAGTAAGATATAGGCAATCTTCAATTATCATCGTTTAAGCTTCAAAATGTGTGCCTTTTAGCTTGTCTTCACAAAACACTTCGTAATTACTGCAATTAACAACTTTAAGCAATTGAGTAACAATTCTTGCAATAGTTATATAAAAGTGAGCAATTTATTTAGGATAAATGATGGTATAAATGTAACGTTATTTGATGTCATCAAATATCCCCCCACTTGAATCCTACGTGTCCTCTAGTAGACTCTAGAAATTTAACCGAAGTTAAGGACTTTTCCGTTAAGCATTTCTTTCATTCTAATCACCTGTACAAGACCAAGCTCCTCACGAAATATGGAAATGAAAACACTCACATCACTTAACTAATCTAGGGTGTAACATTTAATTGGTCTGCTTATTTTCTTGGTCGTCGAATAGTTTACTAATCATAATGCTTGGCAAGGATACAACTCTACCACTAAGAGCTAAGGAGAAACAAGAAGTCAAAAGGGTAAAATGGGTAATAAGGCATAAGGTTGATCATTCTAACAATCTTTATTCAAAAGTAACACATCCTACACCAACAAGATAGCTGAATCATAACATAAATGGCCGTAAAGATGGACTAACATGTATATATACCGTTCACTATGACCTCATTTGAGTTTAACCAAGGTTCAGGATGAAGAACGATAAAGGGAGTATCTTCTGACTTTCACCACAAGTAATAAACCAACAAGGTGGGCTTGAAATCACGCATTACATGGCCAAAAACGACGAAATAGACATGCAAGGTACTCATCTCAACCTCGTTCGTTGAAAACCTAAGGTTAGTGTGCAAGGAAAGGTAAATAAATTGTTGATATATAAAATTCACAAACAAATAGAATGAAGCCTTAACAAATAGAGGTAAAAAGTTGCTAAGTAGCTTTTTCCGAACTTCCATGAACAAGACTCAAATATATACAAACGTCACGACATAGAAATGACAAAGTACAACCTAATAGCATTCCTAACGTCAACGACACATCGTCCTAAACTTTACATACTTTTACAAAAGCGATGATATCGACCACTTTATACAAAACTATACATAGTTGATTTGTATCCATATATCAACGAAATAATCGATCCATCCCCAAGTATATTTTTTCATACGGTTTAGTCAACGAAACCGAAATCAATCTTGCTACCTCTTATTTTGATGCCATTTTCTATTTTTCCATTTTTTTAATATAAACCTAGGTGTAATTTCACCGTCTTCACCATCATAATTCATCCGGATAATTTTTCTTTCAACCTTTCTTCTTCGGACATAATACATAATCGCAAAAGTAGCAAAATACACAAGCTATAAATTTTCCCATTGCATTGTGCAATTTCCTGACCTAACCGGAGATAGAAAATTTCACTTTGACACAAGAAATAAAAAACTTTATACAAAAGCAACTAGCAACTTTGATTAAATAAGCTTAATCTACAGGGTAGGCTAAGGTGTAAAGGTGTAACGAAATAGACATTTGGTTTAAAAAAGATAGGAATGGCTCAACAGGTTTTTCTAGGGGAATCTTACTCTTATAGTGAGAGTAAGTAAAGGGTTACACGGGGTTTAACTAACCAATGTAGTTAGTTAATTACAGAACATATAGGCTTTTTGGTGTTTTCCTATAAATTTACCAGTTAAACATGTTACTCCATCTAAATCCATAGTACTCATCATTATGGTCTCGAGTGATATACCAAGCCAAGTTCTAAAGTCCACTACATCACCGGTACACTCATATTTTTTGTGGAATTTTTAGTAAATGTTTGGAAACGGAATAGGCTTAATTCTCACAATTTGGTATTAAGGGTTATAATGCGCGAGGTCATGTAGCTAGTAATTTTTACAAAAGTTATGCTAAAAAATTTATTTTAATTTGGCATAATTTAAGCATATAGCATATTATTTGTAAAAGAAAGGACAAGTAAGTGTTCTAATTCTTCATCCCCCCACTTAAATTATACAACGTCCTCGTTGTATAGATAAAGCAATTAAAGCAAATGGGAAATAGAATTAGAACGAGGAACTCCCCTAATATGTTGCTCGAGATGATTCTCCAATTTGAGTTCTTGAGCAAAAGTGTGTTGATCGAGGCTCAAATTTGCCCTACGAGTTGATTATTGTAGAGGTGGAGGGCAACACACTCTTTTAGCAGTATATCATATCGTCGATTTCTTTACAGCAAGGTCCTGCATAAAAGTTTAGAAGACAAAAGTGCAATTCCTATCTCGGTTATACAATGGTTACAATGCAAGAAAGTAAACACACATACTATATAGGTAGTCAATACGCCGTATCCCAAACCCAAGGATACGCCATATTGCATCCTGTAAAAACAAATGTTTTAAAGTTTTGCAGGAAAGTAAATGCAGAAATTAAAGACTGATAACGTCCAGACAGGTTCGATACGGCGTATCCATAGAGGTTCGATACGCCGTATTGAGTGTCTGGGAAGACAGACTCAATCAAACAATTAAAATTACAATTTTCAAACAATTAAAAACAATCGGGTTGTCTCCCGGTAAGCACTCTTCTTTTAGCTAGTCTTTAAGTTAGACTTTTCCTTCTTTTTTCTTTATTCATCACATGCCTTCGTCACGAGCCATCCTTCGTCCATAATGCAAAAAAGTTCTCGATAAGCTTGACATGTATCAATGTTGGTTTTTGAATGGTCGGAGCACTCGTGTTCTTTAATGGCAACATACTCATCGTCAGCGTCGAATGAGTATTTTATCATCTCGGATCTTTTAACATGGCAGGTTGATGGATCATGATGTTCCTTCTTATGTTCTTAATTGTCTTGAGTATTACTGGTGTTGTCTGATCCATAATTCCTACCAAAGATACGGTTAATATCAAGATAAGGGTCATAAGCTTTTTTAGTTTTGGCGTTTACATAAGGTCCCTGGCCATAATTCTCCCAATGAGTGAATAGGGCGACTTCATGAGCATTTACTTTCCACCAACATTCTTCTAGTTTTACTAATACATCATGATCTAGTTCGTGGAAGTTCTCAAAACTACTTTTCAACCATGCGCAGAATTTCATTACTCCGGGAGTTGCATCCCCCCATGATCCTTCAACTTTGGCTTTGTGCAATAAGGCCTCTACTTTTAACTTTCCATCAACCAATTCATCATACCATTTGTGATCCTGGAAATAAGTCATGTATCCAACTCTAACCATCCCCGGTAGTTCTCCTCCGTTACAAAACCCGTCGATATCTAACACTACACGTGGGCCATTTAGACTTCCTATTTTTGAAACGATATGGTTCGCATATGTGATCACATAGTTGATATGGTACCCCGTTATCTGACCATGGTTCCTCGAGATCCCCCGTCATATTATTATTCAACTCATACCCCTCGTAAGTCTTGATTCCTTGGATATCAAAAGTAAACAGATCCGTGTCGATTTTAAGGAGATAGTTGAAATCATTGAATGCTTTACACAAGGGTGTCTCGTAGTCAAATAGATTCCCTTCGATCTTGAAGATTTCAACAATATCATCGGGGTCATCAGCTTCTATCTCTTCATTGTTATCAGAAAGTTGGTCGAATTTTTAAACAAACTTTTCTACCGAATCTTCCCAAATAGTAACTGAGCCAATATAATCTTTTTTAAACCATTCACTTGCAGCTCCTGCGAGTGAGATAGGGAAGACTTTAAGCCTAAATCGATCCTGAGTTAACCCTTTTACTTTGAGTGACCCGACTACTCCGAGAAAATTATCAATGTGTTTGAACGCGTTTTCTCTAATTATTCCATTAAAAGTATTATCACGTATTTTCACTAAGAATGTTCCTTGTATTTCAACAAAACTCTTCTCGACCATTCTTCCTTTATTATCATTAGAGAGGAAGTTCTTTCGGGTAACAGAAATATATTCATTTGGTTCTGCCATCGTGATTCCCTTCTTCGTCAAATGGTTTCCTGAAAATAAGCACAAAATGATCAGTAGGATGTGCCCTTAGGGAAGAGAACACATAGGGCAGGATAGGAAACTAGAATACAAAAAATAGCTATTGCTACTGTATCAGGTGATCAATACGCCGTATTTAATTGATTTGAATACGCCGTATAGATCTGTTGAAGGTTAATACGTCGTATTGATGTTACAGAATACGCCGTATTGTTTGGAAGAACAGATACGTTGTTTAGACTACAGAGATCAATACGTGTCTGAGTCAAAGGTTTGATACGTCGTATCCAACTGGTGGATACGGCGTATCAAGTGGTCTACCAAAATAGAGTACTTTGAAAACAATTAAATAATGCTGGAATTTTAACAAACAATTAAACACACAATACAAACAGAATTAAATTATGCTAATTAAATTATTCTAAGCTAATGGTTAGAAATACTAATAAAATTAAAGGTTAAACTTTTTCACTCCCCGGCAACGGTGCCAAAAACTTGATGTGATGTCGTGTAGGGTCAATTTATTAATTACGAAGTTTTAAATTTATATTTAACCGACTTATCCTAAAACAACACTTTAACGAGCAGTGTACCCGATCGGGTGGAGTTTCGTGGTAAGTAGGGTGTCGAACACTAAGAGCGAGGTCGTTAACCTTATATTCTATCAGTATTTTAGTTAATCTAATTAATCTAGTTAATTCTAATTACTAGTTAAACCTATGCTAAACCTAGTTCTAATGATAATGGGGGTTTTCAGCCTGAGAGACTGGCACAGGTTTTATGGTGACAATAATCAATTCAAAACACAATAAGCATGCAAGAAGATAATCAGAAGATAAAAGAGTGGTACAAGCCAAATGATATAAAACTTTATTAGCCATATTAAATCTGATTAAACGCTGGTTTGTTTGTTTAGTGCAATGATTACTTATCTCGAAGCGGCATATCATTCTTAAGACTTAGGCGGGACATCATCCTAAGACCTAGACACGTTGAATCCTGTCACAATTAATGTATCCGCATAAAGCATCCTTTTAGTTTAATTATAATCTATCTAGGGATTAAAGCAATGGTGATCTTGTTAAACCCTAGCCTATCGGGACTTTACCCACTTACTGTTTGACGGTATTTTATATACTGGTAGTTCATTGTTCAAGCCTTTACCAATTAATTAAGAACATACTTGTTGAAACATACGGGGCACCTGACGGTCCAACTAAACTCATAATTTAAAGGCAAGTATAGAACATTATTTATGATCCTATTGGTCCAGTAATATAAAACACGATATGGAGAGCTATCCTAGTATCTAGATTACTTGTTAGGTATCACTAGACCCAGTTGAATGATAGGTCGCATATTCAAACACGTAGACAAGTATTAGGTGATAAATATAATTAAACAATCAACGATAAATTAAGCAATCGGATTAAAACAAACCAAACATTAAATCTTCATTAAGATGGCTAATACCCGAGGGTATTAGCCCATAACCATTGTAATTATACAAGCGTGATCAGTTAACCAAGGTAAACTAAACATTTTACCGAACGATACCAAAAATTAAATGATTACAAGAGTGTAAGAATTAAACGGTGTCTTTCTATGAATCGTGAAATCAATGCTGACTTGGCTCTCTTCTCACTTCAGAAAATTGACTTTTATGTGTATGGTATAGAGAATATGATTTTACACACTAAAAACTCATTTTTTAGTCTTCTTTTTATAGGCTCTGAAAATTGATGGATACGCCATATTGAATGAGGTCAATACTGCGTATAGGGGTAATTTCCTTAGAGTGCGCGCTATGTTCATAATCAATCAGATATATTTTTCCTTCTTTATATTTATTACAGGATCTTTGATTGTTTATCCAGGCTGGATACGGCGTATGTAGGTAGTAGGATAAGCAGGATTAGGAATTGAGTATGCGCGTTTTCTAGTGAAGTCCAGGCACTGATACGCCGTATCTTCATTGCTGGATACGGTGTATGGGGTCAAAAATAAGTAATCTTTAAATATCATCGTTTAAGCTCCAAAATGTGCGTCTTTTAGCTTGTCTTCACAAAACACTCCATAATTACTTCAATTAACAACTTTAAGCAATTAAGTAACAATTTTTGCAATAATTATATAAAAGTGAGTAATTTATTTGGGATAAATGATGGTATAAATATAACGTTATTTGATGTCATCAGCCTACTATCGGGCTTATTTTATTTTTAGAGTGCTTAATGGACTTGTGTGCAACTATCGGCCCAACAAGGTCCAATAAACTCTCGGCTTAATTTCGACTTATTACTCTAGCTTATTTTTGGCATGTAAAAAGCTTATTAGCTTAACCTAATACTTATTAATCTATTTTTGGACTTAGTAAATTATAAACTACACATAAGGGCTTATTAGGCCGGGTAGCCCAATAAGGATTAACTAACACTTATCTTTATATATATACAATTGGACTAATTATAAAACTCTTAATTGGCCACAAGGCCCAATAAAACATGGACTACACAATAAACATAATGGACTTTGGTTTAACATTTGGGATGGACTCGTGAATTTAAATTGGATTGATCATGTATGACATATACGTAATATTCACGTTCGGACACATTGGGTTTTTGAGCCCAATAAACAAAAACTAGTAAATATAAATGCTTAAGACGGATTTTGATCAACCTATACGCATACAAACTTGAAACGATTAAACGGTCATCTGAAAAGTGTATTTTGACAAAACGTCACGTAAACGTGGATTTTGGCATTTTGCCGGAAAAACTATTGAAATTGGAAAAGTGGATGAAAATGAGGTTTGAAAACCTTGGAAAGCTCTTACAAACAGACGGGTCATGCCGAAATTTCATAAAATAATATATACTTAAAAAATATCTTGGAAAAACTTATTTTTATAAATAATAACTAAATAATAATTTACTAATCATTAAATAATAATTTAGATTTAATAAACGTTTAGACTAAATTTCTACCAACAAACTAAAATTTTATTTATAATCATAATACGAACTAATTTCTAAAATCTCGACAAGAAGACGAAATAATAAAATATTATTATTTTAATACTCGACTAAAAGACGAAAAACATGATTTTTATACAAAACTTCCAACGCCTATTTTATAAATCAAAAACATTATAGTGTCTATATAAATGATGTTTTATCAAACTAGCTTGGGGTATTGGGATAAATTACTAAAACATGTCCGATTTTCCTTATTTTATTTTATTTTATTTAGCCTTGGATCCTAATTCTTTTACATTTTACTTCTTAAATTATCTATTTATAATACTATTCCTACTTCTTAAATCCTAATCTATCTTAATCCCTAGTTCTATGGTTCTTAATTATCTACATTCTTATTTCTTCGATCCTCGATTTGTTAACACACATTTCGTGTGCGTCTCCGTATTTATCCAATAAATCTCTCGTCTATCACATCGTCGTTCCTTCCTTGACCAGTTCCCATCGGGTTTACTTCTAAATTCTTAGCATTTTATCTAGTCTCAAAACTCAAAATTCGTTTCTGAAATAATACTCATATCGCACTTCAACCTAAGTTCATCAAGTCAAAATACTTAATGAAACCTTTTATAAACAAATACTCAGCACATTTTTCACAAACTCTAATGCAAACGCTTGTACAATAGGTTGTCTTTGTAAAACATGTTACTAAGTAAAACTTATTAAATAGGTCGTGGCCGTGTACCGTTGCGCGTTTAGCTAGAGATCATCTACTCTTATCTACCATTATCTTATTTGACGTGAGTTCTCGTAGCCTTATTTTTAAACTTTTTTTTGTTGGAGGAAAATGATACTCAAAACCTTTTCAACTACTTTTAAATTCTGTGCAAAAACCTTCTAATTCTTTTGGACGATGCTATGTGCCTATGATTGTATGTATGAATGTTATGTGAACACTATGTGAATGCTATGCGAATACTTGAGATCTATTTATGCAAAGTTCCACTGGGAATTTCTGCACTGCACTATTTAGTCGACTGTGTAGCTCCAGCTGGTAGGCGATAGGTTCGAAGGACTATTAGCGCACGGGGACTCTATTGATATGTTGATTTGGGTTGGGATACCTTGGTATGATGTGTTGATGTGTTGATAATTTAAATATTGTTATATGCATTCTGCTTTCATATTGCACAACTGTCCACTCTTATATTCTAGCACATCAATTAGTTTTTCTTAAAACTTACGAGCTCACCAACGTAATGTTGAACCTTTCGAGTATCATTTTCAGGTGATCAGTTTTATAAATTGGAGGTAATGGAGTATAATTTTTTACCATGACCACGTTACTTTTCCAAGGACATTCATGTATTTCATATTTAAACTGTATTCAATGTAACTTTGTAAATTAAATTCTCGGTATTAAATTTATGGTGTAATCTTATATCTTGTGCGTTGTAAATCATTATGTCGCATCTCGTGTTTCCGCTTCTAGTGGGGTGTGACAGATTGGTATCCAGAGCCAAGGTTATAGAGAATGCCCATTTTTTTAAATAAAAACGCAACTATAACCAACTAAAGTTTTCGTAAAAACCTTGAACATGACAGAAGTCGACTAGCCCGAGCATTTCATAAGTTCTTCCTAAATTATGCATAGCCTAATCAACTATGCCTAATTAAGGAAGGATAGTGAAATGATAGGGGTAGTCCCCTCAAGTTATGTTAGAGGAGGGGGGATATATGAATTCTAAGATGTCACACCCCGAATCAGGCGAAAACACGAGGCGTGACGGATAATTGATTATCACAACACAAGATACAAGATAGAGAAAAACTAAAATGCATTCATAAAAGTGTCATGACATTCTCCGACCACAAGTAAGAACTTGAGTGAAGATAAGTAAAAGAACACTTCACATAGTCTCAAAGATTCCAACCAAAGTTCCCACGCAGGGGATGATACTAGTCTCAAGATAATAATCCCAAAAAGATTAAGTTCAAATTAGAGTGTCAACACAAGGTCTCTCAAAACATAATCCATACAGGATTCTCTTAATGTCTACTAAAGCTCTCACATGGCTTCACTGATCATTAACAACACCTGAAAAGGATACTCAAAAAGGTCAACATAACGTTAGTGAGCTCGTAGGTTTGACAGTAAACCCAGTTGTTATGCCATAGTTTTAAGTAGTGGACAATTATGCAATTTGACAGTGAATACATGCAATAGATAAACAACCAAAATGATACCAACACTTCTTAAAGTTCTAGTTCTTAGTTTACTCGCACCTAAAGCCTACCAGCTGGAGCTATACATAGGGCGGATGATCCACAAGTTCATAAGTTCACAAGAAGCCTCGCATAACAACATATGATTCATAAACAAGTTCAACTAATCTCATGCCATTCACATAGCAGTCATAGGCACATATCATTAACCAAAAAGATAAAAGTTTCGCATAGTAAAGAAAACAAGTTCAAAACAAATTTGAGTATCATTTTCTCCTAACGAAAAAGACTTAAATGTTGGCTTATCACTTCACAATCACACACACAATTTACTTGAGGTTTAGAGAGAGGAAAGTTTAGAGAGAGAAGTAAACAAAAATAAAATGGTTGAACATTAAGAAAAGAGCAACACCCTCTCCACACTTGGAGAGGGCTATATATAGTTGTGTACATGGGCCGACCTTGGGTTTAAGTGGGCTTCCAAGGCCGGGCTTGCTATCTAATTGGCTTAAAGCCCGTAACTAGGCCCAATTAGCATTCTAGAATTCCCAGGAACATATAATAGACTAATACAAGGTTCGGGAGTCTTAATAGACATCACTTCACATAATACTAGGTCTAACAATCTCCCCTTAATGGGTGGTCATTGCATAAGGCTTCACTTCTTGTATCATTCATTAGTCTTGGAACCTTGTTGTCTTGAGAATTCTTTTGAATTTCCTTTTGCATGCTTGTGATCATGGATCTTGATCTTTAACTTGATATGCTTTGAAAAAATACTAATATCATGGTCTTTGGCCTTGATTTGACTTGATTGTTGAGATCTCTTAAATCTTTATCCTTGAATCTTTATGCCACCTTGCGATCTTGTGTCTCCACCCTCATGTTCATTATCTTGAAAACTTGCTAACGATCTCCCCTAACATGTTCTTTGGAATGATTACTAGAACTACATTAGTAATCTTGTCGATGATGTTCTTTTGAGGAAGTGCTTGTTCATTAGAGATTACGGAAGTCTTAGAGGCATGTACTTGAGCTTTCATCATGAATTCATTTCTATGGAACATTAGCATGAGGTCTTGAATCTTGACTCAACTGGAATGAGGTTGCAACACCGTTACTTATACCTGAAAATAATGTTAGTGATATACACCAGGTATGGACGAATATGGCTTTGTCATTCGTCTTAAGTTCGGTTACATTAACCTCCAGTTCTATGAGGACCATTTTAAAGTATGACTACTATACCTGTGATCAGGTAGATTTAATTTAAAAGAATCTCCTTGATAGGGTTTCTAGCTCAAAGTGTTAGATCCTCTAACGCGATTGCATTAGATTTACTGTACTTGCTTGTTCTCATTACCGGAGCATCTCAAAGCATACAACACGGTAAGAGTGAATTAGTTAGTTACTTTCTGACTGATTAAGTCGTCAATTCATATACTGGACCATTACCGATATCCAGTTGACACAAGCTTGATTCATATAGAATCTCGCAAGCCACCTACCAAGAGCTTGTTTGATGTTGACTCAAGTAGTATTTCCATCGTCATTGTGAATACTAAAGAGCATCACTCTGATGTTCTGGCAGTATCACAAGGATAATGCGTAGGACTCTTTAATACCAAATGTTGTATAATGATGTACGACATTTTGTATATTGGAATTTGTGTCCTAGTAAGATTTTGTATGGATCTTGTTGGCTCTAGACTCTATAAGTGCATATTTGTTATTTGGTAAACAGAGGCTGGAGCAGACTGCCACCTTTTCAATATCAACGATCTCGGAATGAGAAAGCCAATAGAAACGTGTTGATCTCCGTGAGAAATGAAACAGAAATCTTTTGACAGATTCTGAGTGGCAAGGGAAGGTTGTGCATTGCATCACTGGGTCCATGATGTCAGTCTTCAATATCAAAATCATCTTTGTGATTACCGATAGATTATGTATTGACCTGGTTTCTGCCTAAGGTTGTATGGAGGGCTTCTTTCTTTACACCCTTTATCCTTACATTTCTTTTTCATTCTTCAACCCTTTCAGTGCTTATCGAGACTTCATGACTAGTGCCTTGTTAGGTATGTTCCAGTACTAGCTCCATCTCAGTCGGTATTATTCCCTTATTCTCACTTTACTCTTTTTTTCAGTCATACCTAGGACTAGGGGTGGCAATTCAGGTCGGGTTCGGGTTGGCGGGTTCGAGTTGGTAGGTTGGCGGGTCAGAAAACCCCAACCCGAACCTGACCCATTTAAATAATCAGGTCAGCTATGTCAACCCTAACC
>BQNB010061642.1:826-36407 GCA_026074375.1 Tanacetum coccineum | reverse complement strand
AGATCAAAATGTCATCGATGAAGACAATTACAAACTTATCCAGATACGGTTTACACACCCAGTTCATAAGGTCCATGAACACGGCCTGCATGACTTGGAATTCATAGTGACCGTATCGAGTCCTAAATGCAATCTTGGGAATGTCGTCTTCTCGAACTCTCAACTGGTGATACCTTGACCTCAAATCGATCTTTGAATAAATACTCGACCCTTGCAGCTGGTCAAATAGGTCATCAATCGTTGGGAGTGGGTAGCGGTTCTTCACCGTCAGTTTGTTTAATTCCCTATAATCGATGCACATTCGGAAAGACCCATCTTTCTTCTTTACAAATAGAACCGGAGCTCCTCAGGGTGAGGAACTTGGTCTTATGAAGCCTTTGTCCGTAAGTTCCTATAGTTGCTCTGCTAGTTCCTTCATTTTGGACGGTGCTAATCTATATGGTGCCTGTGCTACAGGTGTAGCACCAGGTACCAAATCGATTCGAAACTCCACTTGTTGAGTGGGTGGTATACCCGGCAAGTCCTCAGGAAAAACTTTAAGAAATTCTTAAACAACTGACACATCTTCAAGTCGTTTCCCCTTTGACTTGTCTTTGTCTTTGGTTGCGGTGATATTTGCTAAGAATACATGACATCCCTTCGTTAAATACTCTTGATCCTTAGTACACAAGATGATGTTTAACGATTAAAATTTCGTCTCCAAAAGGAACACGAACGATCTTTTCCGCACAGACAATAACGGCATGGTACTTTGCCAACCAATCCATACCAATTATCACGTCAAAACTACCTAGTTCTATGGGCATTAGGTCTATGTTGAAAGGATGATTTAAGAAGTTTAACATACAACCCCGGATAATAGTGTTTAACCCAACAATTCGCCCGTCGGCTAGTTCGACATTATAATCATGATCTAATGCAGTTGGAGTGATAACAATTCGAGAGCTAAATGCAGTAGATACAAAACTCCTATCAGCACCGGTATCAAATAAAATAGATGCATATCGGTTGTTTAGGAGAAACGTACCCGTGACGACATTATTATCCGTGTTTGCCCCTGCATTGCCTATGACATACACCTTTGCCTGAGCCTTGGCATTTCCAACCCGATTACCCCGGTTGTTGTTGTTCTTCAATTTTTGACAATCCCTCTTGAAATGCCCTTGAGCACCACATTCAAAACAAACCCTCTGATTAGCTCCAGTATTGACATTTGGGGATTCCTGCAGTCACAAGATAAATGACCAAATCGGTTGCACTTGTGGCATTTGAGAGCACAAGGACCATCATGGTGATAGTTACATTTGGAACACAAAGGTCTAGGCTCTTCGTATGGTCTCCTGTCACCATTTCCTGCTGCATAAGCTCTTCCAGTGTTTTGTCTCTTGTTTGCTTGCTGATTCTGGTTGTTACTGGCGGTGTCATCAGACTTTCTTTTGTTGTCAGCCTGACGTTCGGCCCAAGTGTTGATCTTCTTATCCATGAGTTCAGTGGCGAACTCAATGGCATCCTGTATAGTTTTTGGCTTAGTTGCCATCACACTGCCATGGATCGTGTCGGGCAAGCCACCGACATATTTCTCAACTTGGTCTATTTCTTCCGAAAACATCCGATGGCACATTAGTGCCAGTTCTTGGAAACATTGGCTATAGGTTACCACATCAGTACCCTTCACCTTCGAATTCTACATTTCAAACTCCAGCTTCTTAATTTCGCCCCTTGGGCAATATTTGTCTGTCATCATCTTTTCCAGTGTCCTCCATGGTATTGCATGGGCAGCTTCAGGAGTAGTGGTCTTAACATGGGAGTTCCACCATGTAAGAGCATTTCCTTGCAGGGTACACATAGCAAATTTGACCTGGCATGCTACTGTACAGTTGCTTATACTGTAAACAGACTCCATCTTTTCAAACCACTGAGTGAGTCCAACCACTCCCTTAGTGCCCTTGAAGTTCAAGGGTTGGCATTTTAGGAATTTCAGGTAGGTGCATTCACGAGCAACTTGCACAGGCCTTCTGGCACCCGTTCCTGAAGTATGGCTATCATTGCCATTCCTGGTTGCATCACGTGCTGCCAGTGCAGCAGTAACGCCTTTGTCAATCATTTCTTGAATTTAGGCATTTGTGACAGATGTAGTGGTATGAATGTCTATGACTGGTGTTGGTGTTGCATCCGGGTTTAACCTCGTGGTCCTTCTCTTTGGTGTCATTTTCTTTAAAACACAAGAAAACATAATACCCGTTAGATTTCATAAAATCATAACTATGACATAACATATACACATTAAATAAAATAAGATCACATCACACAGTGAAATGTAGAACTGTTATTGAAATTATTCGTGGTATAACCAAATCGACATTCATTTATAATAAATTCGATTTCATAGATAACGTAATCCATCCATTTCATATATAACTTGGAAAAACATACATAACGTAATCCATCGGTTCAGATATAAGATGATTACTACACTTAGGTCACAAGACAAAAGAAACAACCTAAAGCCATACTAGCCAGGATATACCCGCAATACTTAGTATGCTGTACAAGGTAGATAATACCCGAACAAAAGACCTATACTGGGTAGCTAAACAAAACTAAAGATCTATACAGTCTGCTAGCTGGGAATAGCCCATAATACTTAATAGGCTGCATAGCATAGCTACAACATAACCAAATCTAGGAGCTGCTACCAGCCTCTCCTGGTGCATCAGGCTGTGCCGGACCTTTTGCGGGTCCATGCTGCCTCTGAAACTCGACCATCTGTGTCTGTAGTCCTTTCAGCAACCTCAATGTCTTAGTCAACTAAACCTGTCTCTTGTGGTCTGATGCCAATAACTCTGTAATCACCCTCTGTCTCTTGTGATCTGTTGATTGTAACTTTGAAATCAATGCACTCTGCGCCCTACCGTAGTATGTAATGACATAACATCTGAATGTGCATAGTCACTAGCATCTATGGATAGTCCCCAAGACTCATGAGCCATCTTAGCCCCTCTCTCTATCATTACTGCTAAACAATGATGAACAGGCCTATCCCTATACAACAAGTTGACTCGGCCTCTCAGTTGAGACCGGTCATCTTGAGCATCCTCCATAATACCATACATGATGGTAGTCTCCTGCTCAACAATGGTAGCAAGATCGGTAACCCTCTGATTGACCCCCTCTAGGGTGGTCGGTGCAATCTCATCGATGGCTCCTACCAGATCATCCCATGTATCCGTAATGCCATAGTCTAACTCCCTAGACATCGGATGTCCAGGAGCGACATCTACCATATCGACGAATCCATAAAGGTCTCCCCTTGCTACAGAATAAGGGTCTTCCCTAGCTACGGCAGGTCCGTCCTGCCTAGCAGCACCGGCTGCTGAACTCTCCCCGACCTCATGACTAGGGGTGGGAGAAGCAAAACGTACCCTTTTCCGAATCGGTAAACAACTCTCGAGAATCTCAATATGAGTAGGGCTATTGGGTGGTGGTGATGGTATAGGTAATGGTGGTGATGGTATCTGTGGTAATGGAGATGATAGTGGAGTAAGTGGTGATGGTGGTGGGGTGGTTAAGGCAAGAAGTCTCTCGACCTCTTCCCTAGGAGGAAGTGATATGGATGGCTCATCCCGGATAGATATCCTGGCGGTCATATGGTGTACAGGTGGGACAGAGTCAGCCAGAGTTGGGTGCTCCTCCTCCTCCTCATCATCCTTGTCCTCGTCCCCATCCTCATCATCATCATCATCATCATCCCTATCAGCAGGGTAGTCAGCTGGATCCTCCTCGAGATCCTCATCATCCTCCTCTAGCTCCTCTTTCGGATCAGACTCGGGAACATATCCTGGTGAATCTGCAGTGGGTGAGGCAACAGCAGGTAGTGGCTGCTCCTCGGCCGGGAGTATCTCATCCTCCTGTGGCATGTACTCAGGGTACATCGGCTCAGGAACAAAGTCCAGTGGGGGAGGTGACTGCGGCTCCTCGGGGCCAGGTATGTAGTCCGGCGATGGTGGAACCTCAGGGCCAGGTATGTAGTCAGGCGATGGTGGAACCTGATAAGCAGCCATTATGTAAGCATATGGGTCCTCTGGCATAATGGGTGGTCCATTGATTCCTGGTGAACCAATGTCTGAATCGTCCTCAACTGGAATGGATACTGATGTGTATGTAACTGTAGAATGCTCAGAATCTGACATGATAATATCTGAAATCAAAATTAGCTTATATAAGTATGCTAATATAAGACTCTTATAGTAATATACATTTATATTATAACATGTATCAATCATGAATATCAATCATGCATGCATCTAGCCTAACCGACTAATGCACAATTAGTGTATGTATGTCCCGTGAAAACCCCTTTGTATGAATGCAATGTTTGAAAACGGTTATAGTCCAGCAAAAACATTTGACCTGGTTCTCTATAACCTTGGCTCTTGATACCAATCTGTAACACCCCCAAATTGGGTCGCAGCGGAATAAGGGTCCGGGGCGTGTTACTTCTCAGATCAACAACACAAGATAATATAAGAACGACCAAAAAGTCGTTTAAAAAAACAGAATACATAGGATTTAATAAAGCAATGTGGTTACAAAAGCCCAGAATCTATACTTTTATAATTCAAAAGATATCTACCATAATAGATATACAAAATGGTAATCGAACTAAATCTTTAATTCATGACTCCAAAATTTATCCACCAATGTTATCATCGTCACCTCGTTCATAATGACCTCCTAAAAAACATTGCATTTATAAACGTCAACATAAAAGGTTTGTGGAAGTAATTTTCATAGGTTTATGTAAACAAATGCCAAGGACCGCAAGAGTTATCCCTATATGAAAATGCAACAGATGCAGACATCAACAAAATGCAATTACGTTGCCTAAGCTCATGACAGCCGAAGCCCGACATAATTTGAATACATAAATAAATATTGCATACATTGACCGTAGATTATCTTCAACCCTAACAACTAGTATCCGACATGATCAGACGTATCGTTTCCAGTGATACGCTAGTCCACGCCGAACGTGGGAGGTCAAATCCCAAACAGATCATCTATAATCTCCATTCGACGCTCCACATTCATAAATAACAGTTCCATGATTCATGGGCAAAAGTTGGGTTTATCGCTACTTAAAGTCAACACGTAATCATGATTAATGTACACTTTGCTCAATTTGTAAAACATTTATATGTTTCTCACCCCAAAAACTTTAATATAATAATTTTTAAAACATGGGCAATGAACTCACCTGAGTGAGTAAACTGATAACAAATATATCCCAAGTAAAACGCGTCCACGCTAATGCCCCGAATGCAACCTAGTAAATATATGTCTGAATTCAGATAGTTCAAGTACGGATGACTACCAACAACTGCATATAATCCTATACTATCCGTTCCGGGTTATGATAATTTAAGAGGTCATGACATGACGTACGAGGAGTTAAGACACTTTAAATCGTAAATCCAACAACTCGTCGATACGCCATCCGAAGAGGCCTCATTATGAAATTCCTAGTAAATATAAACTTCGATTAAACTAATAACATAATAACTTTCTATATAGCTATAGCACCATCTAATCGATTACCCGTGAAATCGTATTTATAAGAGTAAAAACATTTATAATTACGCCTTTATCCAAAATGACATAACTTTGGTCGGTTTTAAAGACCCGTTTTCTCGCGTTCTTACGCCCACGCTTTCGTATTAAGAAGGAGTGTCATAAAATCACATTTTTAGGTTTTTGAGATTCTGTGATGAATATGTTTTTACTGATTTTATACTTTAATAAATTTAAAACCCGTTTTTGTCCGTAACTAATCTGTTATTAGCTCCGTTTTAGCGATTACTTCGAACACATTCTTGTAATTGAAAGATTTAATCATATTTATTGAAGTTTACAAAGTAAAAGTTTCTGCCATAGAATAGTAACGTTTTTATAAAATTTGTTTTATAAAGTATTTAGCGTCGTAAACTCGTAACTAGCGTATCTTCTTCGTTATAATCGTATTGTTCGAGTGTTCCTTATCATTTAGGGAATCCTAATATATTGTACTAAATTTATAAAACATAATGAGGGCTGTTAAGAAATTCGGAACCAAACGAAGGTTGAGGTATATTGGATTTAGACATTTTTAAGCTTGTTTTTTAGTTACATTAAGCTTCAACAACCTTAATACAACTACTTCACAAAGATTTCTAATCTTATGTTTTACAATATCTATGAAATCCATTAGGTCATACTTGCTCATAATAGATTCAAGATAACAATTTTTTAACATGTATTTACATAATTTTTCATTTGCAACTTATTAAGTAAATCATTAAAACCCTAATTTGCACTTATACATGGTTAATACTAAAACCAACAGTTAAAATACATATACATTCCTTTTAAATAATAATTATCGAACCATACATGACATGAAATAAAGTGTACAAAACAATGAACATAAGTAAAAAATTCATTTTACATAATTAAAAGTATCCTAAAAAAAATGTTGAATTAGTGCTAAATATAACATAAGAACACATAAAATCATATTTTATGGAAATGATTAACCTTATTATAACCTTGCTTGGATGAGTAGAGAAGAGAATAACAATCACACCCTTGTGATTAACAACCTTGGCTTAAAAATATAAGGTGAAACCCCTAATTTTCCTAAGTAAACCCTTTCTTCCTTTTCTTGATTCCTTCCTTGCAAATGGTTAACCAACTCTCGAATCCTTCTTAGAATACCTTAGATATGATGTGTGTATGCTTGTATACTAATATAAAATCAAGCAATGGATTGGGTATTTATATGATTTTGAGCCGTGGGGTAGTAAAGAAGGAAATGGGAGAGTTTGTTTGATTTTACACCTTGGAAATGTGATAAATGTGTGATACTTACTAGCTAAGGCCTTTTATACAAGCCAAGGACTCAAGGAAGGGTGTCTCAAGGAAGGTTCCAAGTGGCAAATGGTGCAAGAGCATGTGGAGGTGTAAGACATGTGAGTTTCCCTTTATATTTGTAATATCTAGATATTATGGAGAGTAGTCATGCAAAACAAGATAATACTATGTCCATCTCTTTTAAATCGTGCCACATCCACAAATAGTATGTTATATTGATATATTTGTTATTGGGTATAATCGTGGGTATTCTTTTAAGCGTAGTTAGGTTTTGGTGCTTCCGGGAATGCCGAAACGCATTTTATCGCGAAACGTAAGCATTTTACGTAACCAATAAAAATAAGATGACAAAGTTTGATAATATTCTCTTATAAATAAATCATTAACACTTGCTGATTAAACGTTTAATCGTTATCCCCGTTACATGAATGATTATTTTTAGTTTACGCGATTTAGCTTAACGATTACGATTTAAGAGCAAACGCGTAAAACCCTAAAAAAATAAATTGGGAATTACATAATGTCATACAATGACCTAAAACACAAGGTGTTATACATAGCTTGATTTTTTATCATTATACAAGCATACACACATCATATTTAAGGTATTCTAAGAAGGATTCAAGGCTTGGTTAACCATTTGCAAGGAAGGAATCAAGAAAAGTAAAAAAGTGGTTTCTTGGAAAATTATGTTTTCTCCTATATTTTCAAACCAAGAGTTTAAATCACAAGGGTTTGTTGATTTTCTTTTCTCTACTCATCCACACAAGGTTATATATAAAGCTTAATCATTTCATAACTAAGATTTTATGTGTTCATATGTTATATTTAGCTAAATCACCATTAGGGTACTTTTGAATATGTAAAATGAATATTTACTTATGATTAATGTTTTATTAACTTATTTACATGTCATAACATGGATGCTAATTATGATGTTGTAAAAGGGATGTATAAGTTTTAAAACATGTTAAGTATAAACATGTATATGTTACAAATTAGGGTTTAATTTTAAACATTATGATTTTTTACCAAGTAAAATGGTAGTTTAAACTTGTTATCTTGAACCCATTTGAGTAAAGTATTATCTAATGGACTTTTATATATTAAAACATAAGAAAGAAATGTTGTAGAAGTATTTGTAATAAGGTGTTGAAGCTATAATGGTTCAAACATCAAGCTTGAAACTTGTCTAAACACAAACCAAAACTTTCTGTTTTTGGTTTGACTTGGAAGCGCCATATTATGTTTTTATAAGATATTACATCTCATAAGGATTCCAAAATGATAAGAAACTCGAAAAACGGATTAATAATGATAGAAAGATACACTAGTTACTAGTATTACGACTCTAATACATTAAAAACAAATTTTATAAAAGTTACTATATCAGGCATAAACTATACTTTGTAAACATCATAATATAAAAAACTTTCAATATACGAGAACGTGTTTTCGAAATGGAACGCTAAAAATGGTAGCTATAACGCATAAGATACTACTAAAACGGGTTTTTACGTTAATTAAAAGTATAAAAATGATATTAGTAGCTGTTCTAGAACAGTAAAACACTATTCAGCACAGAATCTCAAAACCTAAAATAATATTTTATCTAACACTCGTCTTAATACGAAAGCGAGGGCCCCCCCGTAAGAAACGCGAGAAACGGACTTAAAACGACAAAGTTATGTCATTTTTGCTAAAGGCGTAATTATACGAATATACTTTATAATTACGAATTCACTTTAAACTATAGATGGTAAATAAGCTATTATAGATGATATATAATATTAGTTATCAAGTGGCTATTACTAAGAGAATTTCATAATGAGGCTTCTTCGGATGGCGTATTGACGAGTTGTTGGATTTACGATTTAAAAGTGTCCCTAACTCCTCGTACCTCATGCCAAGACCTCTTAAATATAGAAATCCCAAACGATAGTACGATGATAACTATATAGGATTATATACAGTTGTTGTTAGACAACGTACTTGAATACTGATTCGACCTATATTAACTAGGTTGCATTCGAGCGTTAGCGTGACGCGTTTTTACTTGGGATATTTTGTTATCAGTTTACTCACTCAAGGTGAGTTCATAGCCCCATGTTTTACAATTATTAATTTACAAGTTTTTGGGGTGAGAAACATATGCATGTTTTACAAATTGGACGCAAGTGTACATTTTATCATGATTACGTTTTGCCTAAGTAGCGATAACCCACTATGCCCATGAATCATGAACTGTCAATTACTGGAAAGTGAGCGCGAATGATTATAGATAGATCTATTTGGGATTGACCTCCCCGTTCGGGTGACTAGCTATCACTGGAAACGAACGTATAAATGGTCGGGAATTTGATGTTACGGTTAGACATCATCACGGGCAATGAGGGCAAAAATTTATATATTATATTCATTTATGTCGAGCCTCGGTGTCATAGCTTAGGAAAACGTAATTACATATTGTGAATTCTGCATCTTTTGCATTATCACTAGGAAAGTCTTGCGGTCCTGCATATACATTTACATAAACCGTATTAAATACACCAACATTTTGTTTTACGTTATTTTAAATCAATGTTTTTTCAGAGGTCATTAAGCACAGAGGGCGAAGATACATTGTTGGTTAGTTATTTTGAAGTAAAGCATTAAAGATTTAGTCCCGCATACATTTTGTATATCTTTATGGCTGGAAATCTTAGTCATAAATAACAAGATAAACAAGTAAAAATTTGGTCTTTTGTTAACACATACTTTATTAAATCCAATGTATAACGACTATTGGTCGTTCTTATATATCTTGAGTTATTGATCCCTGAGAAGTAACACGCCCGGACCCTTATTCCGCTGCGACCCTAAATGGTGTGTAACATTTTTCCATATATTTTTTATATGTACATATCATGTGTTGATTTTATTAGTGGATATATTAATTGTATACTTACTTTGGCCTTGAATGAATAATAAAAAGTTGTCATGAATTGAGCGTAGTCCTATAAAGGTGTTACAAGTAGAATAACCGTGTTTCACAAAGTGAAACTAAATATGGTTCTTATCGCTACTCGTTTCTAAAAATGTCCTTTTAGAAACACAATAATAAAAATTGGTGGATATTACCGCAGCGTGCAAATTAACTTTTTATACAAAAATAATGCGTTAACACGACCATAAGATGACTTCTCGTTGAAACTTATTGGTAAACTTGCAAACTGCATTACACTTGACTTTTAACTTTAACGCAATTAGAGAACTAATTTTTCTACGTGGTGTCACAATCCTCCCCAGGTTAATGAAAGATTTCGCCCACGAAATCAAGAGTTGTAGGAGATTAGTGGATTTATCGAAGGCGTGGAGAGGTATTTGTTCTCAAACTGGTTTTCTTAACGATATCCCTAATTGAATACCTCGCGTACAGGACGAGCCAATGTGACAAAATGTGTGAAATCATACTCGTGTAAGAAAACTGACAAGGCCTTAATTAATTACCTTCTCCTCTTTTGTCTTAATAAATACCACTCTACTCATCACAAATAGTTCACCTTAATCCCACTACAAAGATATTTCGAATGGCATACTCGCTTCCCCATACCGATTCTAAAATCGAAGCCTTGGTGCAGATGATTAATTAACGAAAAAATGGTCGGTACATGATGTCCTATTGGATTTAGCTTTTTAGTTTGAAGATTCATGTGCTGTCAGGGACGATCTTAGAAAAACTTATGAGAAATGTAATGACATTTCTCAAGAGAGACATGCCTTGATTTGCACTCTTTTAAAGGAAAGTTCTGAAAAAGATCGCAAGTTGCATCTTTCTATGTATAGGAAGGCGTCATAACTACAGAAACAAATGGATACTAAGTGGGCTTGGTTCCAAGAAAAATACTCCGGCCGTACACATGGAGGTAGAGGTTGCTCGTCATCACAAACTGATTTCCCTCTTATCAAGAAAGAGCTACATCAACTCCGTATGGATGAGAAGCCTAAAAGAATGTTGAAGAAGAGGCCTAAGAACAAAAAGGTACAAGTAGTGAGAAAAATAGGCCAAGAATAAGCTGAGAAATGATGCATTCTTTATAGAAATTGGGGTAGTTGAGTACTACTCTGTTTGGCGAGTCATCGGATAATGATTTTTTGATTTGTTTTAAGGGTTGTTGTAACAGGTCGTTTACTATTTGACATAAAATTTTGTTGTCTTAACTATTAACTTGTATTTCTACTAATCATAAATCAACGGTTATCATGCAAGAAAATCTAGTAATTCGACTGAATGCATTTGATATTTCTGTAGTATCAAAATGTTTTGCTTCGGGACTGTTGCCTTACCACAATACCTCTTGGAGTTAGAACAATGAGTGATTTATGTCCACATGTCTCCACACAGTGTTTTAAAGTAGTTTGCGGATAAATTCAAGAATTGAATACACAGGAGTGAACATGAATACTGTCCCACTACAGTATCATAAATCATTAAGGTATATTTAATTAATTTGTAAACTTTTCTCCAAAGTAATTATTTTATGAGATTAATTAGCAATTCGGAAATTTTTCGATGATTAATTTTTTACTTTAAGGGTTTGAAATAAGATTTAAATTTTTACGGGGTGCTGCAGTCCTTTTAAGTTGGAAACTTTCACCCTGAATTCAAGCGTCTTATTCGTGGCATGGGTTAAGAAAGGGACAAAGGTGGCAAGTGGGGCTCCAACGGCTAGAAATGTGGTGAGCCGTTACCTCCCTTATATGTATATATACACTTTGCCAATTTCTTGAATATGTTAAGGCACAAAATAAGTTTCCTTACTTAAAATTTCATTCTCGTTCCCCTGATTGCGGTTGTGTTTATTGTGGTGGTTGGTTGTTATTTGGCGAGTGTTCCACAGGAAGAAGATCATCAGTACGTCATTGTAATAGTAGGGCTTATCGTACCACTCATCATTGTGGCGATTGGCGTGGAAGCCTTCTGGAAGAAGTAGCTTTTGCCGATAGGCTAGTGGGTCATTTTACCATTTTGTTCTTGAGCGTTCCACTTAATCTTATGTTGAATCCTCCAGAAAGAACTATCGAACGTTTCATCTTTAACTTTGTTACGCTTATGTATGAATGGAAATCCTAATGTATGTATTCTTGATGAATAGTAGACTTTCATAGTTTCCTTGAGTATTGTCTTTAATGTGGTGAATGAGTAAAATGTGTATGCGTTCAAACCTTTGTCATTACATCGAGTACTGTTGAGCATATCTTTGCCAACCTAACTTATACATAGTTGATCAGGCTATGTATACCTTAGGTTTACATTGACATCCTTGTTTTCCTTTAGTTATTTGTTTGTGATTGTAAGCGTAGTTGGTACAGAGACTCGTAGTGTGTATAAATTGTCGTATCCCCCTAGTATCTGATGAATGATGTTATGTCATATGTCAATTGGCTTATCATTTCCTTGCTACTTTCTACCACACATGTGGTTCCCTGAAAGTTTATTTTCTTTATATGTGTTTATCTTACTACGTGCATATTGTTTCATATGTTGTCATGCATTATCTATGTGTTCGAAATTATTACAATCTCTGCTATAGTTTATTTTAGATAATAAACTTTAGGTTGGAATGTTAGGGTTTGGTTGTAATCGCTCTTGCTAGACATAGATATTTTAAATCAATATTCCTCATGACGCCTACCCACTACGCCACCCTTTTTCTTATATCTTTCCTATTCCACTGTACTTGTTCTTTATCTCAATTTTTCGTTCATTCCACCATATCAAGTTTTCATCCTCTTCCCAAAACTGCCGGTTACCAATCCCCATGGAGTTTCCAATCGAGATTTTTACACCTCATGAACACATATCAATTCGCTCGTTTTGCTTGTCTACCCGATGCACTTCTTCTCTCGCGGCGATGTATCAGTTGTTTTAGCATTTTACATTTTTGTTGTATTTCCTATATATTGTATTTTGTTGTATTACGAACGAAAATACTATGGATCTGATTGAATAGGGCTTCGCATTATGTATTTTATGGTTTAATCTTTCTCGTTATAGCCATATGTCGCTATGTGCCCTACTTTTCATCGGGGTATGATACAAAGTTATTACCCGGTAAGCCTTTAGATGTGTTTAGTATTTCCATTTTCATTGGAAAAGCGCTTATTGATTGTTATTAGTTTGGTTCTGTTGTTTTCGGTTCGGTTCGGTTCGGCTTCGGTTTATCCGGTTTTTTCGGTTTTTCTGCTTACCCCTAATTAACCAACTAAGGGGCCGTTTCTTTTCTTCTTAGTAGGGAAAAATGTGAACCCAAACCCTTAATGCCTCTTAATTGGGGGGAACTTATTAAAACTACACTCTCACCAATAAGTGGCTAATTAAAGAACTCCATATGTTACCACTTAATTAGTAAACACCTCTTAAGTGGACCGAGGAAATCCGACTTGACAAACAAGGCCCAACTCTTGGCCCATGATCAGCCCAGGCCCATAGTTATCTATTTATATCTATATAATATAAGAGGAATAAAACGACGACGTTTCGATGTCGATTTCACATTCGCGTAAACTTTAGCCCAACAACGACTCACTCAAAAAAATAAACTTCTTCCGGCCCAAAAAAGAATTTACAAAATACACTCTGAACATTAAACTATTTACGATATTTTTATATAATGAACTTTATTTATCAAATATATACCACATATCTACCGAATCATTCAGATCAAAAAATACCAGCGGAAAGATCTTAGAATTACGAACAAAACGAGCCTAATATTGCAATACTTCTAACATACGTACGATTTTATAAAAAATATTGAAGTTTAATATAAATAAAATAAAAAGAAAATTTACAAAACGTACCATCAACTTTTAACTATTTACGATTTTTTATATAGTAAACTGTATTTATCAAATATATGACACATATATACCGATTCATTCAGATAAAAAAAATACATGCTGAAAGATTTTCGAATTGCGACCAAAACGAGCCCAATATTGCAATGCTTCTGACGTACGCACAATTTTATAAAAAATATTGAAGTTTAATATAAATAGGAAAAAAAATACAAAACGTACCCTCAACTTTTAACTATTTACGACTTTTTTATATAATAAACTTTAATATCAAATATATAACACATATCTACCGATTCATTCAGATAAAAAAATACCCTCGAAAAGATCTTCGAATTGCGAACAAAACGAGCCAAATATTGCAATATACAAGTCAACCTCGCCACAACGCTTGAACACATTTCCATACAATATTTATTCGAAACAGATTCGCAAAAAAATATGTCCCGCGGCAACGCGCGGGCTATGTAATCAAATCACACAAAAACAAGCCTCGCTGCAACGTGTGGAAAGTCCAGCTTTTATGCAGTCAAAAATCGCCCTAGGCTAAGCCAAAAAATGAAGAAAAAAAAAATTAATGTCCCGCAGCAACACGCGGGAAACCATGTTTGTTTTGTTATAACAAAAAGAAGTAAAGAACCAACAAGACAACGCCGTTTCCAAACTTTTTTTCTTAGTTTTTGTTTCTTAAGTTTACTCTTTAAACATTGTACTAAATTTTTGTTTAAGTAAAGTTATAATCATTAGTTTCTTTATGTTTATGTTTTATGAATTTTAAAAATTTATCTTAATGTTTTAGCCAATCAATTTTTACTCAGTTCTGCTACTTTCCCTAATTAACTTTTTATAAAAAAATTATAAACTTATTAGTTTTATGCTTTTAAATTATAAAGTTTCAAACTTTTTCCAAAAATAATCATTTTTAAGTAATTTTCTTTTATAAAGTTTACATAGTTTGTTATTAGATTTCATTTTTAGCACTTTTTACTTATAAAGTTTTCTATTTTATAAATTTTCGGATTTTATTATTATTTTTTTATAAAAGAGTTTTTCATATTATAAAAAATAGTTTTAATTTTATAAAGTTTTGATTTTAATTAGTTTGATGGTTGATGGAGTCTTCATTATCTCCGGGTTAGATCGAGCTAATTTCCGGTTTAATCTTTTCCTTATCTTTTTATCTATTTATGTTTATGTTTATTGTCTTGTTTATGTTAGCTATTACATTAATGTTGCTTTCTTTGTTGTTTGTAGCGTAATCAGGGGCGGAGCTACAGGGGGCACGGTGGGCAGGTACCCCCCCCCCCTAAAAAAAAATTGTAGTGCATATTTCTTGAGTATTTGATAATGTCACACCCCAAAATTCACTGCAGCGGAAGACTGGATTTGGGATTGTGACTTCATGGTGTGAAGAGGACTTGATACGAGAGATAGACCTCGACGTGCCAATATACCAATGCAGACTCCATATATTCCGTAATATAGTACACCTGAGAAAAACATTGTTAAAGTGTCAACAAAAAGTTGGTGAGTTCATAGGTTTCGTTGTTTGATAGTAATGATGAACCACAAGATTTATAACCATAGCATGAAATATAGCAATCCTATACATCACAATGAAAAGTATTTACTATTGTCTAAGCTCATGACACTGAAGCGTTAACATATATTATCATATATAGGCCCGTGCAAATGTTCAACCCGCGACATCCGTATCTGACTCAAATGAAACTGTGTTTGCATGACTAATGCCAGTCCAAGACAAACAGGGGTTGTCAATCCCGATAGATCTATCCATAACTTTCGCGCTCCCTCAACCGGTCATTCGATCAAGAAATTGACAACTCATGATAAAATGGGCAATATAGCAAGTTGGGTTGAATAGTTACTTAGACCCAAATAGTAAATCAGTAAATGTACTTGTGTTTAACTGTTAAAATTAAGCAATGTTCTCACCCCAAAAGATGATTTAAAATAGTAAAGTAGGGGCTATGAAACACACCTCGTCGGTCAATCGTCTGGAATTGATTATGAATCAATGTACGTCAAATAGTGACCCAGTCAAACACCTAAATAATTAGGACAAAGTCTGAGTTTACATTTTAACAATACTTAATGTATGAGTTGGTTTATGCAAGTGGGTCAAAAAGGTATTGCCATCATGAGCTATCAGTTTACGTTTTCAAGGTATCGATTTAGTCATTGGCTCAAGTGGCGACTGTTCAATTATAAGTACCTTTACTAAATTTTATACTACTCGTTATAATTACAAGTCCATGTGATTTGCGCCTAAGAAGATATAAACATTCTGTTTAAATTACTAAGTTTGTATATTTATCGCGTTTATTTATATCTATCATAGTCGTTTAATTTGAGAATTTATCAGATTTGGTTCGCTTGACTCGTTTAAGTTTCAAAAGAATATATACTTTCAATCCCTTGACTTCCCAGATAATAATATATGTAATATATTCAACCTCTATAATTGAAATTCTTTTGTTCTCGTAACTCCTCATGTTTAAAACCCGAATAAACTTTAAAATGTTTTTAGCGTTAAGGAATTTATGTTGCCAGCATTAAATTCGTTTACCCGTTTATAATTTAATTTCGTCGTTCCTATCTCTAATGCGTCGCAATTCGTTGTTTATAGTTCTCTAATTTTTGAATAATCCTCGTTTCGCTAGCGAGGTTACTCATTTCGTTTGAGTCTCGAAGACCCGAAATCATGCATGTTCCCACCTTTTCTTTACGTCTAAAAGTTTCAATTTAAAGTTACAGGCAAGTTGCTACAATTTCATATATATATCTTAATACAATGTACCCACATGGCCATTTCTTTATGCTAAAACTCACGTGGCTTCCCTCCCTTTTCTTTTTCTAATTCTGACGCAGCCAACAGGGGGGTTTGTACCCACTTGTTTCGTGTTTCTTTCCCCTCACATGTATATCTATTGCAAAATACTTATCCTACTTCTTTTTGGCTGCTCAACAGACGCAACAACAGTGAGTATTTCAATCATTGTTTTCTTTTCTTTTTCGGCTCGCTACCTAACTGACACAACATGCTTGCTTCAGTTTTTATATATACAAGTTTGGAATATGCTGCTTCCTGACGCAACAGTGAGTTTCCAAACTCACTGTTTTCGGTTCATTATTTCCACAGTAGCCCGCATGTATGTATATTAATCTTCTTTCTATTTTCGCATGTTTCTATCTTGTTTAGCTAGCATGGTGGTTTTGTTTTGAAATAACACGCATGGTATGTTCTTTCTTGCAGCGCAAATGGCGCACCCTTAAAGGTTACTAGCTGAGTTTTCTCGTTAACTCGCATGGTTCCCTGCTATAAGGTTGGTCACGAGCTAGGTGGTGGTCGGAACTAAAGGTGTGGTCGAGTTATTTGCGACCCATTTGGCTGCAATAGTGGCAACACACTGTGTCGCGCTTGGATACAAACATGGTGGCCTTATTGTGACATGTGCCTGCGAGGTCTAAGTACGAACCAACGAGCACGATGTGCTCTATGTCGCACCAATGGTGAGCAACGGCTCATAGCGGTTCGACTTGGGTTACATGGTTACACTCATGTCATAGGTTGAAGTTTCTTATCAGGAGGTTTACAATATTTCACGTGTAAATCTGGCGTTTGCTTGGCCCTAGTGAGCCGTCGTGTGATTTTATGTACGTGTTTCAGGTTAACGTAATTCTCCTTGGGTCGTCTATTCATTTTCATGCATGTTAGATCTTTATTTTATGCGTGCAAACCCCCATGGTTTGCTATTTGTTTTAACGCATACATCGTTTACGAGTTCATTATCCGTTGGTATGTTGTGAAATGTCAAGACTAACCCCTTTGCATGCGCACGCATGTACTAGCCACACATGGGTTTTACGTCGCGTGCTAGTCAACCAAGGTTGAGGCTTTTAGCCGAGACTAAACGTGCTTTGGTTTAGGTCGTGTATTACACTATGAGAAAATGACATAGTATGATAAATGCTAGGCTACAAGGATGACTTACAAAAGTCCGAGTATTGCTAAATGGGTTGAGGCGTGACGACGACGAGAAGCTTGAACCAATCCCTTAGTTAATACTTCTTCAACCTGACGTTCACTAGCTCTCGGAAGCTTACTCCTACTGACATGTGAAATCTTTGTTTTCAAATTTTAATGTGATGGAATAGCTCGTGCATGGTACCTATTTGTACTACAAGGTGACTATTATTTCTCTGAAACCATACATGTGAATGTGAATGATATAATTCACATATACTATTGATGTATATGATATTGTTGGTAATTATTTCTCTTTTATAATACTGTGAAAGAATAATTACTATGCCTTTCATTTCAAGTTGAAATTTCATCAGGCTTGATGATACATAGCATATGATTGGATTATTCAAAATGGTAAAGCAGTAGGGTAGTGTTGTAAGGTTTATAATGATGGTGTTTTATCATGATTGCATTTTTGTTTTCCATATATTTTTTATATGTACATATCAGGTGTTGAATTTTTATGGATATATATATGTATAGCTTACTTTTTCCTTGTTGAATTAATGTAAAGTTGTCATGATTTGAGCGTGGTCTATAAAGTGTTACAAGTAAATAATCGTGTTTCACAAAGTGAACTAAATATGGTTCTTATCGCTACTCGTTCTAAAATGTCCTTTTAGACACAGAGTAAAAATGGTGATATTCGCGTGCAAATTAAACTTTTTATGACAAAAATAATGCGTTGACGACCATAAGATGACTTCTCGTTGAAAGTTATTGGTAAACTTGCAAACTTGCATTACATGACTTTTACTTAACGCAAGGAGAATCTAATTTTTCTTACAAGGTGTCACTTCCTCCCCAGGTTAGAAGATTTTGCCTACGAAATCAAGACGTTGTAGAAGATTTATGGATTTGAGAAGGCGTGAGGGTATTTGTTCTTAAATTGGTTCTTACGTATCACTAATTGAATACCTCGCTATCAGGACGAGCCAAGGTGACAAAATGTGTGAAATATACTCATTGAAGTAAATGACAAGGCCTTAAATTATTTACCTTCTCCTTCTTTGTCTTATAAATACCACTTTACTCTTCTCAAATTTTCAAGTCTTAATCCCACTACAAAGATATTTCGAATGGCATGCTCGCTTCCCCATACCGATTCTAAAACCGAAGCCTTGGTGCAGAGGTTAATTAACGAAGATAAGGGTCGTCAGGATGTGCTTTTGGATTTAGCTTTTCAGTTTGAAGATTCATGTGCTGTCAGGGACGATCTTAGAAAAACTTATGAGAAATGTAATGACATTTCTCAAGAGAGCCGTGCCTTGATTTGCACTCTTTTAAAGGAAAGTTTAGAAAAAGATCGCAAGCTGCATCTTTCTATGTATAGGAAGGCGTCACAACTACAGAAACAAATGGATAGTAAGTGGGCTTGGTTCCAGGAAAAATACTCCGACCGTACACATGGAGGTATAGGTTGCTCGTCATCACAAACTGATTTCCCTCTTACCGAGAAGGAGTTACATCAACTCCGTATGGATGAAGAAGCTCTAAAAGAAATGTTGGAAGAAGAGGCCATGAACAAAAAGGCGTAAAATGAGAAAATTAGGCAAGAACAAGCTGAGAATGATGCATTCTTTTTAGAATTTAGGGTAGTGAGGTATGACTCGGATTGTGAGTCATCGGATTAATGGTTTAAGGGTTGTTGTAACCATGTCGTTGTACTATTTTGAATAAAATTTTGTTGTCTTAACTATGTACTTGTATTTCCACTTTCATAATTCAACGATTATCATGCTAGTAATCTAGTAAGTTCGACTGAATGCATTTGATTTTTCTAGTATCAAAATGTTTGTTTCGTGACTGTTTCCTTGCCATGATGCATCTTAAATGAGATAATTGAGCGACTATGACTACTGTCTCCACACAGTATTTTAAAGTGTTTGCGTGGTAACTCTGTACTGAATAATTGAGTAAACATGATTATTGTCCCTTTACAGTATAATAATGTGATTTAGGAATAGTGTTATTAATTTTGTAAATTTTTCCCCAAAGTAATTATTTTAACAATCTGAAACTCTTTCGATGATTGATTTTACCTTTAGGGTTTGAAATAAGACTTAAATTTCCATAGGGTGTCGCAGTCCTTTTAAGTCAGAATCTTTGTCCTGAATTCAAATGTTTTACTCATGGCATGGGTTAAGAAGAGGACAAAGGTGGCAAGTGGACCTCCAATGGCTATAATGTAGCGAGTCGTTACCTCCCTTATATGTATATATACACTTTTCTAATTTCTTGAATTTGTCAAGGCACAAAATAAGTTTCCTTACTTAAAATTTTGTTCGTCCTTAAATTAAAATGTCGTATCTCGTTCCCCTGATTGGGGTTGTGTTTGTTGTGGTGGTTGGTTGTTATTTGGCGAGTGTTTCACAGGAAGAAGATCATCAGTACGTCATTGTAATATTAAGGCTTATCGTACCACTCATCATTGTGGCGATTGGCGTGGAAGCCTTCTGGAAGAAGTAGCTTTTGCCGATAGGCTAGTGGGTCGTTTTACCGTTTTGTTCTTGAGCGTTCCACTTAATCTTATGTTGAATCCTCCAGAAAGAACTATCGAACGTTTCATCTTTAACTTTTTTTCGCTTATGTATGATTGAATTCTCATGATGTAATATTGATGAATAGTAGACTTTCATAGTTTCCTTGAGTATTCTCTTTAATGTGGTGAATGAGTAAAATGTGTATGCGTTCAAACCTTTATCATTACATCGAGTACTGTTGAGTATATATTTGCCGACCTAACTTATACATAGTTGATCAGGCTATGTATACCTTAGGTTTACATTAACATCCCCGTTTTCCTTTAGTTATTTGTTTGTGATTGTAAGCGTAGTTGTTACAGAGACTCGTAGTGTATATAAATTGTCGTATCCCCCTAGTATCTGATGAATAATGTTATGTCATATGTCAATTGGCTTATCATTTCCTTGCTACTTTCTACCACACATGTGGTTCTCTGAAAGTTTATGTTCATCATATGTGTTTATCTTACTACGTGCATATCGTTTCATATGTTGTCGTGCATTATCTATGTGTTCGAAAAATTTACTATCTCTGCGTATAGGTTATTTAGAATAATAACTTTTGTTGGAAGTTTAGGGTTTGGTTGTAATCGCTCTTGCTAGACATAGATATTTTAAATCAATATTCCTCACGACGCCTACCCACTACGCCGCCCTTTTTCTTATATCTTTCCTATTCCACTGTACTTGTTCTTTATCTCGATTTTTCGTTCATTCCACCATATCAAGTTTTCATCCTCTTCCCAAAACTGTCGGTTACCAATCCCTATGGAGTTTCCAATTAAGATTTTTACTCCCTTCATGATCCTCATTATCACATCGCTCGTTTTGCTTGTCTACCCGATGTGCTTCTTCTCTCGCGGTGACGTATCGGTTGTTTTAGCATTTTACATTTTTGTTGTATTTTTTATATTTTGTATTTTGTTGTATTACCAACGAAAATACTATGGATCTGATTGAATAGGGCTTCGCGTTATGTATTTTATGGTTTAATCTTTCTTGTTATAGTCATATGTCGCTATGTGCCCTACTTTTCATCTGGTATGATTCAAAGTTATAACCCGGTAAGCCTTTAGATGTGTTTAGTATTTCCATTTTCATTAGAAAAGCGTTTATTGATTATGAATAAGAAGGGTTTTGGAAAGATGTCGAATAGTGGAAGAAATTGATTTTTATAGGGATTACTGTTTCTTATCTGAAGTACGATGTGTGGCCCCTTTGAAATGATCCTTCAAGTTTCATAGAGTTTATCTAAAATAGCTTCCCTATTTCTGTTTTTCGGGTACATGATTGTATTCTTCATTTGTTGGGCAATGAGCATACTTGTTTTGCACTGAGCGGAATTTTGATAGTGTTATTTCATTGGCGCATTACGACGCTTGTCATTTGATTCTAAATATTATCAAATATATGGTTTCTCCTATGCTGGGTAAATATACTTAGAAACTTTTTAGGACAGAATTGTTATTTCATTTATTATTTCATGAAAGCATAATACAAGTCCTTATTAGTTTCTCTGCCTAGATGTTTCCTTGCCAGCTGGGATACATTATTACAGCGAGTCTGGCTGTCTTGCTTATAGGTTTAGGCAGGCTAGAATTTTCTAAATTTTTTTATGATCCTCAGTACGTTTGCTCTCAGCATCATTTGCCCTTATCTGTAATATTGCGATCTCACTTTTTGCAGCAGCAATGAAGTCCTGTAGTTCGGCTATTAAGAGTTCTTTTTCCTCGGTGTCTGCATGAAGAGTGTCAATTTCCACTTACAGGTCCTCTAGTCTGGCCGTCTTCTGGGTTGAGTTCTGATGCTTCAGATGTTGGTTTACCATCAGAGAAAGTAATGGCATCTAGGAAGAATGGCGATGATGGTGATTTGCTTCTCTTTCGAGAGAGTCCAGGCGCTTGTGATATTAGCGTAGGAGCACTGAGGTTATTCATTTCTTGAGAGTGTTCACGTCCTGTAGTAGGGGTCAAAGTTGGTCCTAGTTCAGGTAATTGGGTTGTCTGGGAGGTTGGCGAGTCAAGTCTTCTTGGAATGGAGTGTTCCGTGGCGGCTTCCTGTTCTGGGGAGTTGTCAGGTACGTTGTTGGAAAGTGATTGAGAAATTTCTCGAATGCACCCTGCATATGACAAAATGGGGTTTCTTCTGTTTACATCCCATATTTAGGTAAAGATTAACTTATGAGTGTTATCTATTTTGAGATAAGGTGTATTGCATGTTCATACTATGTCTCGAGGATATATAGAGGAGTGTTAGATTTAAGCATTCGTATGTTTCTTGTTTGGAAATTCATTCGTGATTATTAGTGGTATCCTTATGTTAAGACTTAAGCCAATGACTGGAAAGGGTGGTATGATTTTGGTCAATTGGTGCATATCCATAGGGTTCATATTATTCTTGGCTCAGGGCTGGTGTATACTTTTATGTCTTAAATTTCTTTCCGTAGTTTTGTGACTGCTAATTGCGACTATTATCTCTTACCCTTACCGGTCATGTTTTAATTTGTTTCTATTATGGATTTGTTGTTCATGTTCCCAAGCGATGCGACATTCGCCAATTATTGGTGTACTCAAGCGACTTTGAAACACTTTTAAGGGTATACTGACATAATGGATAGTAGTATAGGTATTTTACAATAGTTGCTATAAAGAATCCTTGTGAACGAGTGGGTGATTAGCAAGGTATCCCGAAGTGTTTATGTAGGTGGCCCCAAAAAAGTGATGTAGTAAGGATGTAATCACAGACAAGATTCATAATATTGTGTATGTGACTCTTCGTAGTGTGATATTGGTTATAGGGTTAATTATTTGGTGAGATTCAAGGTAGTTTCCTTGTATTAGATGATTTAAATGGTCATTACATAGACATGTTATCTCTAGATGGTAATATGATAATGGTGTTGTTATGTGAAACATTGTTTCCATGACAGACAAGTGTAGTTTTAGTATTTGTTTGATATCGTGTCAAGCAGTTGTTAGATTAGGAAGTAGATAGTAATTGATAGTGTGTATTGTATTTTTCGATATATCCTTAAGAGCTAGTATAGTCTAGAGTTACTAATGCAACCTAGTTCCTAGTAATAGAGCCTCTGATACAACTCTGTCACACCTCCAAATTCACTGACAGCGGAAGACTGGATTTAAATTGTGTACTTTCATGGCGATGAAGAGGACTTGATAGAGAGATTGACCTCGACATGCCAATTATACCAATGCAGACTCCATCTATTAACAAATCCGTAATATAGTACAATGAGAAAAACATTGCTAGAGTATAGGTCAACAAAAAAAAAGTTCGGTGAGTTCATAGGTTTCGTTGTTTGATAGTAATGATGAACCATAAGATTTATAACCATAGCATGAAATATAGCAATCCTATATATCACAATGAAAAGTATTTACTATTGTCTAAGCTCAAGATACTAAAGCGTTAACATATATCATCATAGATAGGCCCGTGCAGATGTTCAACCCGCAACATCCGAATCTGACTCAAATAAAACTATGTTTGCTTGACTAATGTCAGTCCAAGACAAACAGGAGTTGTCAATCCTGATAGATCTATCCATAACATTCGCGCTCCCTCAACCGGTCATCCGGTCAAGAAATTGACAGCTCATGATAAATTAGGCAATATAGCAAGTTGGGTTGAATAGTGACTTAGACCCAAATAGTAAATCAGTAAATATACTTGTGTTCAATTGTTAAAATTAAGCAATGTTCTCACCCTAAAAGATGATTTAAAATAGTAAAGTAGGGGCTATGAAACTCACCTTGTCGGTCAATCGTCTGGAATTGATTATGAATCAATGTACGTCAAATAGTGACCCAGTCAAACACCTAAATAATTAGGACAAAGTCTGAGTTTACATTTTAACAATACTTAATGTATGAGTTGGTTTATGCAAGTGGGTCAAAAAGGTATTGCCATCAAGAGCTGTCAGTTTACGTTTTCAAGGTATCGATTTAGTCGTTGGCTCAAGTGGTGACTGTTCAATTATAAGTACCTTTACTAAATTTTATACTACTCGTCATAATTACAAGTCCATGTGATTTGCGCCTAAGAAGATATAAACATTCTTTTTAAATTACTAAGTTTATATATTTATCGCGTTTATTTATATACATCGTAGTCGTTGTTTAATTTGAGAATTTATCAGATTCGGTTCGCTGGACTCGTTTAAGTTTCAAAAGAAAATATACTTTCAACCCCTTGACTTCCCAGATAATAATATATGTAATATATTCAACCTCTATAATTGAAATTCTTTTGTTCTCATAACTCCTCATGTTTAAAACCCGAATAAACTTTAAAATGTTTTTAGCGTTAAGGAATTTATGTTACCCGCATTAAATTCGTTTAGCCGTTTATAATTTAATTTTATCGTTCTTATCTCTAATGCGTCGCAATTCGTTGTTTAAAGTTCTCTAATTTTTGAATAATCCTCGTTTCGCTAGCGAGGTTACTCATTTCATTTGAGTCTCGATGACCCAAAATCATGCATGTTCCTACCATTTCTTTATGTCAAAAAGTTTCAATTTAAAGTTACAGGCAAGTTGCTACAATATCATATATATATCTTAATACAATGTACCCACATGACCATTTCTTTATGCTAAAACTCACGTGGCTTCCCTCCCTTTTCTTTTTTGAATTCTGACGCAGCCAACAAGGGGGTTTGTACCCACTTGTTTCGTGTTTCTTTCCCCTCACATGTATATCTATTGAAAAATACTTATCCTACTTCTTTTTGGCTGCTCAACAAACGCAACAACAGTGAGTAATTCACTTATTGTTTTCTTTTCTTTTTCCACAGTAGCCCGCATGTATGTATATTAATCTTCTTTCTATTTTTGCATGTTTCTATCTTGTTTAGCTAGCATGGTGGTTTTGTTTTGAAATAACACGCATGGTATGTTCTTTCTTGTAGCGCAAATGGCGCACCCTTAAAGGTTACTATCTGAGTTTTCTTGTTAACTCGCATGGTTCCCTGCTATAAAGTTGGTCACGAGCTAGGTGGTGGTCAGAACTAAAGGTGTGGTCGGGTTATTTGCTACCCATTTGGCTGCAATAGTGGCAACACACTGTGTCGCGCTTGGATATAAACATGGTGGCCTTATTGTGACATGTGCCTGCGAGGTCTAAGTACGAACCAACGAGCAGGATGTGCTCTATGTCTCACCAATGGTGAGCAACGACTCATAGCGGTTTGACTTAGGTTACATGGTTACACTCATGTCATAGGTTGAAGTTTCTTATCATGAGGTTTACAATATTTTACGTGTAAATCTGGCGTTTGCTTGGCCTTAGTGAGCCGTCGTGTGATTTTATGTATGTGTTTCAGGTTAACGTAATTCTCCTTGGGTCGTCTATTCATTTTCATGCATGTTAGATCTTTATTTTATGCGTGTAAAACCCCGTGGTTTGCTATTTGTTTTAACGCATACATCGTTTACGAGTTCGTTATCCGTTGGTATGTTGTGAAATGTCACGACTAACCCCTTTGCATGCGCATGCATGTACTAGCCACACATGGGTTTTACGTCGCTTGCTAGTCAACCAAGGTTAAGGCTTTTAGCCGAGACTAAACGTGCTTTCGTTTAGGTCGTGTATTACACTATAAGAAAATGACATAGTATGATAAATATGATAAATGTTAGGCTACAAGGATGACATACAAAAGTCCAAGTATTGCAAAATGGGTTAAGGCGTGACGACGACGAGAAGCTTGAACCAATTCCTTAGTTAATACTTCTTCAACCTGACGTTCACTAGCTCTCGGAAGCTTACTCCTACTGACTTGTGAAATCTTTGTTTTCAAATTTTAATGTGATGGAATAGCTCGTGCATGGTAGCTATTTGTACTACAAGGTGACTATTATTTCTCTGAAATAATACATGTGAATGTGAATGATATAATTCACATATAATATTGATGTATATGATACTGTTGGTAATTAATTCTCTTTTATAATACTATGAAAGAATAATTACTATGCCTTTCATTTCAAGTTGAAATTGCATCAGGCTTGATGATACGTAGCATATGATTGGATTATTTAAAATGGTAAAGCAGTAGGGTAGTGTTGTAAGATTTATAATGATGGTGTTTTATCATGATTGCATTTTGTTTTCCATATATTTTTTATATGTACATATCAGGTGTTGAATTTTTATAGATATATATGTATAGCTTACTTTTTCTTTGTTGAATTAATGTAAAGTTGTCATGATTTGAGCGTAGTCTATAAAGTGTTACAAGTAAATAACCGTGTTTCACAAAGTGAACTAAATATGGTTCTTATCGCTACTCGTTCTAAAATGTCCTTTTAGACACAGAGTAAAAATGGTGATATTCGCGTGCAAATTAAACTTTTTATGACAAAAATAATGCGTTGACGACCATAAGATGACTTCTCGTTGAAAGTTATTGGTAAACTTGCAAACTTGCATTACATGACTTTTACTTAACGCAAGGAGAATCTTATTTTTCTTACGGGGTGTCACAGATAAATTTTTGTAATGTGCCCCTCCTAAAAAAGCATTTTTCGTAGAAAACTTGAAACTCGAATTCAAGTTTTATGAAGTTTTTAGAAGCTGGTTTTATTTATTGGAATGGTGGAAAAACACAGCCATCGAAGACTAAACTAAAGAAAACTAAGTACGTAATAATCGCATTTCAAAACCCTTTAGTCTTCATATTGTTTCCTACAACATTATTTTCTAACGCATCGCACCAAGTTTGGCACAACGCGATCTCTTCCTCCACTATCCACTCTTTTGGCGGCTCCTTGGGATCATTCTACTTGCCCCTTACTGCACGTCTTGAGGGCTTCTTAGGTTTGACGGGTGACACCTCTTCGACAGGAAAGTCGTCTTCTTCTTCGTCGTTTCCTGGAGCCGAACCGTGAGCTGAAGCATGAGCCGAACCGTGACCCATAGAATAATCTTGGCTCTAGTAATAGTCTTGACTAAACATTAACTGCTCAAAATCCTTATCAAGATTAATACGATTAACCGGAGAATAAGCTTTATTTGCTTGGGAAGATGTCGATGATTCCATAGTAGGACGATACAACCCGGTTGGTGATTGGTAAAAAGCATTTTGGTTGTTATACGGAGGATGGAATGGACGATTTTGATAAAAACTTGTTATTATTTTGTGGTGGTTGTGTAATTGTGAATGATATTCAAAACCATGGGATCAAAAGCGGACGGGTGGTGAAACATCGAATAATTGAAAATCCGGACCCGGTGTTAAATGCAAAACTTTGTTGAAGTCCGAAATTTGGAGTTTTTGATTTGGGAGTTTTCTTATTCTTGTTAAACATGGTGAGTTTTTGTATTGGGAGAAGTATTTTGAATTGTTGTTTGAATGTGTGAAGAAAATAGTGAAATGAGTGAGTATTTATAGTGTTAATTTAATAAAATTTAAAAGTTAAAAAGTTTTTTATATAAAACAAGAAAACCAAAAATGAATCGTGTGCTTTTTACCCACCTCGACAATGGTCGACAGCACGACTACTAACGATTGATGACCGACAACGACCAATTCGGCCGTTATGGTGGCTACCGATAGCCGAGTCGGTCGACTGAGTTAGTTGTCATACCATAGTGCATGCATAGCCTGAAGAAGATGACACAATAAACGAAAAAGAAAGAGAATAAAAAAGAGTAAAATAAGTTTGTTTTATTGTGCAATGCATTACTATCACGTAGAACAAGTACAAAAAGTCAAAAAAGGATTTCTTTTATTTTTTTAGCTTATAATTTGTTTATAAATGATTCTTTTAAATTTATTGAACACTAGTTTTAATCCCCGTGCACGCACGGGGCTTGTACATTATATCATTATATATTTTTTTAATATTATATATAGATATATATATATTTTATCTATATATATTATAATATATATATATATTTTATATATTTTGTTTTTGTTTTATAAGTTACTGAAAGTTTAATGGGTTACTTGTTTTTTTAAGTTATAATACAAATTTGTAAATTTATAAATTTAACACCTTACACTGTATAATTTATTTAAAATTAAACCATTAAAGTTTTATTAATTACCTCCTTTCTATTTCAAGTTTTTGTTTTTATAAATTTGACACATATATTTTTATGTGTTTTTTTTCTTTATAAAATTTTCCCACCAAAATAATGCCAATTTTAAAAGTATTTAAGCTTTTTAATTAAACATATATTCAAAAATAATAAAAAATTTGAACAATCATACCTAATAAGGAAAAAAAAATTGAAATGTAAAAGTCCTCACTTTTCCTTTTCCTTTACTAAGTAAAAGATGTTACATACACATAAAAACATGGTGTGTCATATCAAAACAGAAGACAATGATTGGCACTTAAACCACCAACTTTATACCTTAGCTATGTCGTTACATAATTAATTTTACTTTTACAAAATTTATTTGAACAAGTTAATTATATGAATCACTCGCACTTAAGTTGTCAATGGCGCAACCTTGTCTTTTTAACTCTACTTACAATATGACGTTAAAAAATTGCCCCATTTTAAAAAAAAAATTGGCTCCGCCCTGAGCGTAGTTATGATTATTATAGAGTAGTTTGCTTATGTTTGTCTAGATTTGGATGGCTAGGTAGTTAGGATAGCGATTGAAAGTTTGTTGGTGAATTTAGTATGTATTTTAGGTTAGTTTATTGACTAAAGATTAGGTTAGTTACTTCTTGACTAAATCGTGAATGGTTTGAGTAATCGGTTTTCGAGCCTTATTCGTGACTAGGCACCTTTAGCTCACGGTAAGATAAGTAAGACGTGCCTTGTAAACTTAGTCTAGTATCCATTAACGGGAGAAATCTGACCTATGGTGTACTTAGAATGTTTTTATCTAATTTGATGGGCAAAAGCCGTTGAAAAATGTAAAACTTTCTAGTAGTCAACATTTTAACGTATAATACAGACTAAATAGTTTAATCTGCGCGAATAGGAGTTAAAATTGAAGTACGCAACCCTGTGCATATATTAACTCTTGTTCGAGTTTTAGTTCACTATTTAATCCTAGCTATTTACCATTGAAAGCCGTTAAATAATATGTTTTTTTAATATCGAAATACCCTCATTTACGACATAATAAATGACATATATGTGAATTTTATGTGAATATATCGTTTAAACGTGTTATTTAATATTGTGGGCACATAACGAGGACATTGGAGTAAAAGTACGAAATCTCGAGCAGTTATTGAAGATTATTAAAACCCGAATGAAGCCCGATGATAAACCCCGAATAAAGGAGCAAAAAAGGGTCCATCTCAGACCCAAAATGCGCCCAAGCCGAACCAATTATCACCAAGCACAAACAAGCCCAATAAGTGTACCAGGCCATCATGGCCCATTAAGCTAAAACCACATTTGAGTATTATATACATATACTAATAGGCGTTGGAAAGGACGTCGTATCCATCGTGGGCTCTGGTTTTCACTTTGGGCTGCCTTTGGGCTAATAATTTGATCTGATCCAAAAATGTTCTATAACACCTCCTCTTTCTTATTCTTCCATATTTATCCTTGACACTTACACATAGTCATATACACACACACATACATACATTTGGTCATCAAAAAGCAATAGGTATAGTTTGATTTTTTTGTTTCTTTTTTACGAAGATTTACGGGTATCTGTTGACGGAAGCTTGCTTGCTGGGAATGGGCCCAATTTTTCCTTCTGATAATACTGATAATATCTTGGATGTGGTGTCGAGGTGATAATTATTCGAATTGGACAAAAAAACACAACCAAATTATATCTTTTAGGACAAATAGTCTGACTCTTACAAGCTATAATGACTTAAGTAGTTTTGGAGGGTTTGGTTGCTTGCGGAAATGACATCAAAACTCGCGCCTTTAATGGTTTGGTTTACAATATTTCACGCCAAATTCCTAAGGAGTGTCTTCCCATTGGGTAGACTCAGAAGAAAAGTAATCGTCATATGTGTTATGATTAAGATGATTGGAAAAAATCTGATCATGGTAATCGGGTTAGTTTATCCAAATTTTTCATGTGTATGTATTCATCTGTTTAGCTCATTAGTTTATAATTATAATGGGAAGTACTCGATATGATGCCTTTTTTAAGGTTATCATTGGTTAACTGATTTTTACTTGCGCTGACCTTTGTACTGCTCACCATATTGGACAAGAGACAAGCACAGGGTTTGTTTAGGTACTGATACATTTAAACGATTATATTTTCCTAAGCTTTTATATGTGAATATTGTAGATTTTGTTAGCGAAACCTATGCATTAGTATCCATCTGCCTTTCTATTAATTCAACTGTAAACACAAATACCCGTATCATATTAAGAGTTAACATTTTGTTTACCATTTTGCAGATTGGTATGTGCCGGTGTTCATGACCACCTTAATAATGATCGGGCATTGGCTGGTATTCGACCCATATCTCGGCTACGCAACTCGGATGGCATTTAAACAAATGCCACCAGTGTTTGCAGCCATGGCGGTGTTTGATCCCCTTTCGTCTGATTTCTTCTGACTTGGAATACCTCATTGACAGATATACGCTTATTAGCCATGCGGTAGCTGTCTATCAATTCATGTCAGCTCTAGAGTGATCGACCTAATTAGGCTGGTCGAATGAACTGATATAATATACATGTATATGGGCCGATCAAACTGGGAACTCAAAAGAAACGTCGGTGTTTGACATATTGAAACAACATCGTTTTCGCCAGTGAATGAGTATTTATACAATATAATGTCGCAGGCAATGATGATTACATTCTGTTTAGTACGGATGGTTTATCGGGCCCTATATCTTGGCTGGGCAGTCACACCAAATGTGTGATTGCAGCCATGTCAACTGTTTAATCCTGATTCTGTACTCAAATCTGAGCCGCATTTGTTATTATTGTACTCAAATCTGATTCTGTACCCAAGAAGGTTCAGTTTACATTGGGAAACAACACAAGATCTCATGGTAACATTATGCTCGTTTATTCATATTACATGTCTGGTATACATAAACTAATGCTATAATTGGGATAGACTAGAAATCGATCAAAAAGAAGAACCTCCATTACATTGAAAAAGCTATGCAACAGTAAGTAGTACCCGCCATGGCATTTTAAGCTGGTATCAACTATATTCTGAATATGATTATCTGATTTTTAGTGTTTTCATTGTGATGCAGTAGATTTTATACATTATGATGTAGCAGATTCATAACATTGTGATGAAGTATATTTTTATATTGTGATGCAGTCGATTTAAACATTGCGATGCAGTCGATTTATACACTGCGATGCAGTCGATTTATCTGCGATGCAATCGATTTATACACTACGATGCAGTCGATTTATAAAGTAGTGTTTTTACTACATTATAGTTAAATATGTGATGCATTACAGTGTAAATGCTTGGTGCATCGCAATATAAATCTTTATTTCACTTTTGTAGCATTAAATTCTTACCTTTTTTAGTTTTTTTCTTTAGGTGATGATGATCCATAGGTTGAAAAGTGGAAACCACTTTTTTGGTAATGGACGAGTCATCTTCTTATGCTCATCGATGAAAAGCAAGCAACCATTACAACCATAAAGAGCTAGGATGAGAAGACCTATTTTTAAGCAACATAATTTAGTATCCGTTCTTTTGTTGCAATAAGTACTATGTAGATATTATATTATTACTTACAATAAAACGTACATCTTTTATTACTAGACATCAATTCAATAGAATCTCATTGTTCATGAAGTGTCCTCTGTATCTTTTTTCTATTCATATTTAATGCAGTGGATTTATGCATTGTGATGCATTAGATTTATACATTGTGATGCAGTTAATAACATTTTAATGTAATAGATTTATACATTGTGATGCAGTAGATTTTATACATTGCGATGCAATAGATTTATAATATTGTGATGCGGTAGATTTATATTTTGTGATGCAATAGATTATTAATTCTAGTGCAGTAGATATCATTGTGATGCAATAGATTAATAACATTGAATTTTACAAATATTTACAATGAACATTGAAGTGCTAGCAAGATCTCAAATGTAATTCAATTATAAATTACATTAATGCATGAAACATAACAATGTGATTAGAGATAATTTTTTAGGTACATCTTACATTCAAAAATAATGCAATAGTAATAAAACATTGTTTTCTTTTTAAGGCAACAACTAAAATAGAACCCCGTACAAAAGAAAACATACAATACAAGTTATCCCTCCTTAATTAAACAAGCTAAATTAATAGAGGAAGGGACCAAAAAGAAACAAACCAAATACAATATAATCTAATACATACACTACAAACTAGCACATTGACTTTTACCACATGATGCCACATGAAATGGAATACTACCACTGATTCAAAATTGTCAGACCCAAAAAGAAAAATTAATTCTCATATGAACCTGGCTCATCCAACTCACACAACAGCCAATAAGAAACAAAACAAATATGCAGGTCCAATAAACTCTGAATTGCAAACATAGACACACAAACAGAACCACTTACTCAACACCCTTAAACTTATTTCTAAACACTCATTTTTGTAGATACAAACAACAACACACACTGAAATTTAATGCCAAACACTCTTAATGCATAACCCAACAACAGAGACTTAATATACATATGTTATCATTCATTAATCTACAATAATAAAAATTACTTAATATTAAACAAACATTGATTCCGTGACAACTCAAGATTTTGATCCAGTATCAAGGAGTGAGGTAAAAATCAACTCTTCCAGTTCTTGTTAGTCAAGATAAAATGTCCTGAAATTGAAGTCGAGGCCATCAAGAGTCTTGTCAAAAATGTATACATCAGGCTTAGAACCACTAGCTGATGCACCTACATTAAATTCTTCAATGAGTTCCAATCCTTCAACAATTGGAAGTTGACCAATACCACCAATTGCAAGTTCTTATTTTTCTCTTTTTTCAACAATTTCATACTCCACGCTTTGAATGCTAGCATTGTTCTTTCCACGATCCTAGTTTTAGAAATTGTTGAACTGACGTATATAAGCTTCAATAAATAAATAACAAATATTAGCAAAAAATAAATTTCTGATGCAGTAAGGAAGTAATTGTTATGCACTAAATGTTTGAGATAAACATAAACTGTGAAGCGGTATTATATTAAGAAGGATGAAGTATTATAGAAACAGTGATGCAATATCATATAAACAATGATGCAGTAACAAAGAAAGTGTTATGCAGTAAGCATTAAAGAGTAATGCATTAGAGGAAAATCAATTATCTAGTATCATTTATAAGGTAGTGTTGCTCTCCATTTCCCTCTTGTTGGAGCTTTAGATGCGGTCTCGTCAAAAGCTACAACTTTTATATCACCCATCGAAATACCAAGAATGTCATGAATCATTTTAGGAGTGGCCTTAATCTTTCTATTACCATTAAAATTTAGTTTGCACTTTTCAGCATCAAAAGTTTTACGGTGTAGAATCAAAGTTAAAGTTACCAAAATAATCTCTAAACCCCATTTCTTATAAATCTTTCAATCGTCCAGGGCTACATATTTCAAAAACTTTCTGCAATTTACTCGGTGACATACGTATTCGCAGATATACAGGATCAAACTTTTTAGCTTTACCATTTTCATTCTCCTTAACAGGATCTTTAGTATTATAAAAAAGTCTATACTTTTATTCTCTTTAACAATGGCCACTTTACCAAATTTTCTCCTTTTTGGTTTGCTAGTTTCTTTATCAGTTAGAGAATCAAATTCATCTTACTTTGTGTACCTAATTTTTTTTGTTGTAGTTTTACTAATAACCTCTTCTTCTTGTTCTACTTGTTCTTCATCATTCCTACCTGTAACATTATCAAGCAAAATCAATTACACAACATAACCTACTGCATCACTTCATAAAAACTACTGCATCATGAATTAAATAACACTAACACACAAACAAGAACCTACTGCATCACTTTATTACAACTACTACGTCATACATCCAAACATACACACAAACACTTTTTGACAATTAAAACACTACACGCCTGACCTAACCTAGACTTATATGCCACATACAATCCATTTACTGCATCACTACATTACAACGACTGCATCATACAAAAAAACACACAAACTCTTTTAACCACTTATAACACTATGCACCTAACCTAAACCTACTGCATCACTTCCTTATAACTAGTGTATTTACACAAACTACAATAAGCATTCAAACACACAAAGATACTTTTCGTAACTAAAATTACACTTCATCTAACCTAATATAAGCTTATATGCAACCAATATGTACCTACTGCACCACTTGTTTACACCAACTACATTAGGCACACAAACACTCACATAGACACTTTTTTACACGTAAAACACACTTTGCGTAACCTAATCTACGCTTATATGCGACTAATATGCACCTACTGCATCACTTGTTTACATCAATTGCATGAAGCATGCAAAGACACACAGACCTTTTTTGGCACTTAAACACGCTCCATCAGCTACATTATACATGCAAATAAACCTATTGCATTAGTCTTTATACAAACCTACTGCATCAGTTTAAATAACTTACTGCATCAGCTGCATTATAAATTCAAATAAACATATTGCATCAGTCTGTATAAACCTACTACATTAATATTTAATAAACCAACTACATTAGTATACAATCTCGACCTGCATCACAGTTCATAATTAAATTCATCAATCATAAATATACACATACAAAAACTCTTCAACATCTACTGATAATCCAACTTGAAAATAAAGAACTTAAATCTATAAAAACACGATTTAGTAAACCAAAACTAACAAAATCTTGTAGTAACAAAAAAGGCTTCATAAATCAACTTAAAAGATCATTTTAGATGCAGTAGATTCGTCTTCAACACCGTTGACACAATGATTCGATTGTGATTAGAAGGTTTAATTCGTCTTCGCCATCAGTTTGATGCAGTTGCGATTTTGCTTGGATTTAGTGTGTGAATTTAGTATGTGATTTTAGTGTATGAAATTGAGAGAGAAAGTGTGTGAAATTGGAGGAAATGTAAATAAGAAAATGGTGTTGTGATGTTAAATATAGTTTATTTTCTATTGCTACAACTTTGCCCATCAAGTTTCAATTATTTACAATAAGGCCCTTCTGCTTTTTTGATCTATCATATGTAATCAAACGGTGAAGATGGCTTCCCATCCTTTTTATTTTAAAGGCATTCTCATTGTATCCTCACCTTATATA